>JAECUM010070164.1:0-25949 GCA_016617855.1 Megalonaias nervosa | reverse complement strand
CAACATACCTATCTGACCTCACCCATGTGTACACACCTGCAAGATACTTACGCTCCTCTTCTGACACTCGTATTCTCATTATTCCCACTATGAAAATGAAATCATATGGACAACGCTCTTTTGCATACCAGGACCCAGCAATGTGGAACGAATTGCCCACTGCACTTAGACACAAAGACACAGTGATCTCATTCAAGAGCACTCTTAAAACTCGCCTATTTCAACTGCAAGAACAGACTTAAAGACCTAATAATGTATCCTTATAATGTATCCATACCTTAAATATTTACAGCATGTTTTCTGTTTCTAATTTCATGGTGTTTGTTTTTATTTTTGTAATCATATTATTATATATGTTTTTTAAGTGTTGTCAAATGTTGTAAAGCGTTTAGAGCTTCTAAAGATTAGGCGCTATACAAAGTCCTCATTATTATTATTATTATTATCTTGAATCAGTTCAGCTGTTCATCATAGATGTAAACAACCATATGTACTTGCTTATAAGTTATATCCAACTGCAAAACAGACAAAGACCCAGATCTGCCATGTTATAATGCACCAACAGTTCTGGGCCTAGTGATTACTCAAATTAAGAGTTCCTGCAATCTTTAAAAAAGGTAATTCCATGACTTTTCCAAAACTTCTCCAAGACCTTTTCACCAATTTCAAAAGTACCTGTTACATAAATTTATGACCTCTAATACTTACCTAACACGTAAATTTAACACAAAATGTATCTTACAGCTGGCTTTGGGCATACTTCATACTATCGGATATGTCATTCTCTTTTGAGTGCTGTGAGTACAATGATTTTGAATGGAGGTAAGATCCTTGGATGTAGTCTGACTGAAGTTTAAGGGGAACCTACTCTAACAAATCCATTGTCGAAGTTAGGTAGGTTGGTAAAACTTCTGCATCAGCAAATGAAAATGCAACCAGATAATACATAATATTATTAACTAAATTCCATGAATTTTCCAAAACTCTGAATGACTTATGAAAATTTCAAAACTTTTCAAGGCCCCTGAAATACTTTTCTGTAATTTACAAACTTTTCCAGGATTTCCATGACTGCAGGAACCATCTTAACAAACTGCTGAGACCTAGATCTGCTAGTGTGTTATAGAGCAGATTAGGGTCAGTGTATTTTTTTGTTGGACCTGACTTACAAGTGGGCATATATCATGTGTGAATTTTGTTCCCATTATTATAAAAGCATAACTGCTCCAGTGCTTTTGAGTGTCCACCTCAGATGCAGAAGGTCATGGGTTCAAACCCCAGATGAATCATACCAAAGACTTATAAAAATTGTACTAGAAACTACCTCACTTGGCACTCAGCATTAGGACTGGTCGGCCTGGAGTCAGGATAATGTGACACAGTGGGACATGATGCTACATGTCTGTGGCATGATGCCCCAGTGTTCAACATCACTATAAACAGCCACAGCGCAAACATTGTAGTGATATGACTAAAATTATTGAAGCTGCATTACAAATCTAAACCACACACACACACACAAACACACACACACATACAAAACCATAATCACCCAAAATGAAGGTCAAAGCATGAGAATAAAATGAATACACCTTTAATTGTGGCTACACATTCTTATAGAATTCATAGTTGCAAAAAGCACAAATTCAAGACCCAATGAATGATCAATCCATGAAAATCCAATAAATGATCCATCCATGAAGACCAAACAAATGATACATCCATGAAGACCTAATGAATGATCAATCCAAAAAGATCCAACAAATGATCCATCCATAAAGACCCAACAAATGATCTATCCAAAAAGACCCAATGAATGATCCATCCATGAAGACCCAATGAATGATCCATCCATGAAGACCTAATGAAAGATCCATCCTTGAAGACTCAATGAATGATCTGTCCATGAAGTTCTAATGAATGATCCATCTATAAGGACCCAACAAATGATCCATCCATGAAGACCTAATGAATGATCGATCCAAAAAGACCTAATGCATGATCCACCCATAAAGACCCAATGAATGATCAATCCAAAAAAGACTGAATGAATGATTTATCCAAAAAGACCCAACAATGATCCATCCATAATGACCCCAGAAATGATCCATCCATAGAGACTCAATGAATGATCCATCCATAAAGATCAATGAATCATCCATCCACAAAGATCCAATGAACGATCCATCAATCAAGAACTCAACAAATGAAACATCCATAAAGACCACCGGATTTATTGCAAGTCCACAATGATTGACATGAATGAAAATACTGCATTAAGTGTATATAGTTAATAAAAAAAACACTGGTAGTCAGAAACAGTTATGCATTAGATATTTGTAATTTTAAAGCAATCATATCATATTCATTCAACATACAGTGATCCCCCTCATGAATGGCCCCACGACCAGCGGCCACCCACTCTTTGTTGCCAGAATCCCTTGGCACCGACAAGTTTGTGTTCAAAAGTACCCCTCAAGAATGGCCACCCCTCTAACGTGACCAGTGGCCAAGATATTAGTGCACAAATGTAAAATTTACCCCTCACATGGGGCCGCATGTTATAATTAATGTGTCCAGAACCAGTATTTAATTACAGTCAGGTTAAGTAATTTGATTATCTTTCCCAATGTCTATTTCCAGATGTCAGGTTTTCGTTACTGAAAGAAGTGTTGGCTAAAGTACATGTACTACTAAGGTTATTATTATATCATTAACGCCAACATTTGCAGGAAATGGGGTCAGCAATGTTTTGATAGAGCTCTGGCCTTCACACAGCGGGGGTTTTTTTGTGTTTTTTTTTAATTGCCGATTACGACTGGACGTAATTGTCAAGATGATAACATGGTCAGATAAAAAGATAGAAATGGGGGTCAGCAACGTTTTGATAGAGCTTTGGCCTTCACGCAGCATTTTTTTTTTTTTAAATTGCTGATTATGACCGGACGTAATTGTCAAGATCATAACATGGTCAGATAGTTTTGATAGAGCTTTGGGCTTCACACAGAGAATTTTTTTTTTTAATTGATGATTACAACCAACGTAATTGTCAAGATCATAACATGGTCAGATAGGCTAAAAATAGATTTTGTGGATTAACACACACACACACAGAAACAATCGACCTTATGTGAGATGATAGATCACTCCGCCTACCAATTCACATGACATTACGCCCTGCTAACCTCCGACAAACATGCAATATCTGGCAAAGAGATAAGTTTCAGCTTTTGTGATATGTTTATTAAAAATGATTTGTATTACTCTTAAAAATGTACAATTTCAAAGCTGCATTAATTATACTGCAGTAGTCAATATTCATATTTGTAGTTCAAGTTCGTATAGGAATAATCTAAGTGTGTTATTTCAGTAAATAATAAAAATCAACTTTAAAGCTGCTCGAGAACTTATTCATGTACAAGGTACTTCGATCCAAAAGATGCTAATGGATTTAATACATAATCTTATCCTTATTAATTTTATCTGGCTTATCTTCATGCTGCATTCAAAGTAAATGAATTAGATATTAATAACTTGATTGTAAGTAATTACTGTTTAGAAGTATACTGTTGTACATAATAATTTTAAAGTTCTACTATGTTTGTCAGATGGAATTTTGATCAATGATGTATGTTAATGCAAACATGTAAATTCATGTTTAAAGGTTACCAGCCATACTCCAACATTTTTCTGTTTACATCAGATTTGCATTACATTATTAAAAGTAGTTATACTCGCACAAAAAGAATAAAAAATTATCAAGTGTAAAGAAGAAATAATAATTTAATTACTCGAAATATAAGTATACAACGCTGTTACTTCCCCTTAGCTATGATTTCCCACCTATAGAGGACGCCAACCGGAAATGACGTACATTTATCCCCACAAGACAAAGTACATGCTTCTTGTTGCTGAAAAATAAAACACTATAAACTATGGATAGGGAACAAACATTTAGATGAAACTATTGAAAACTAATTTACTGTTCAACCTTATAACGATGTGCGTGCACGATGCACTAGATTGTGTCGCTTTCAAAACTGTTCCATTTTCAATTTATTTTCAAAATTCCTGTTAATACAGGTAAAAATGAATCAATGCTGGCTTCCCTATGTCGGCTGACTTATAAAAATAAAAGAAATCGGCACACTTAAAAGAATCCAAAGGAACCAAAGTTGGCTCCCTTATGTCGGCCGACTTCATAAGAAAAAAAATTAGCACACTTAAAAGATACTGAAGTCAGTTTCCGGGGTTGACTTGCTTTGTAATAAAATAGCCTTTGTATTTTGATATCCGGTTGGTAAGTTTAAGCAAGGAGTTTATTGCTCGCTGCCAGTTGCGTTTTACCCGGGCTTCTATTTGTTTGCCATATGTAAACATAATTGATGTTTACAGGGAATTAGTATACACAGCAATAACTTGCTTTAATAATACTTTTGTAACCCATGCTAGTGAAAAGATTATCATTTGCACTCACAGTGAATGTATTTTAAAATAATGATTTTGATTTGCAAGATACCTTTGTATAGTTAACCTGGATACAATTCAATCTTGGTCATTTTGCACCTTATAACGTATCAGGTGCCTTCAAGCAATCGGGTGATATTTTCATCTCTTTTGCGATTTTCTTATCTGATGTAAGCGTTACACACTACAGTAATGATGCATATGCCAGCCGGCATTATCCGCTACATATACGGAGTCCATGGATATATTTTTTTCTTTAATAAATTTCGCATGATGAAAAAAGAAGGAATAAATGATAATATTGCAAGGTTAGTTTCTTTCATTTTATTTTCAAATAAGTGTTTATCAATTTTATTGTACCGTGCGGGGGGGGGGCACAATTTCAACACAAAATTAGTTTCTTTCTTATTTGTATGGAATAATGGAGTAAATAAGACTGACGATATTGACTAGTAATGACAAGCTTTCAATTTACGCGCTCACACACTAAGACATCAGCTTGAAAAATAAAAACAATAAAATTAACTGGTAAGAGCTTCATATTGCAGCAACTAAACACTGACAAAATGCTCAGCATTATTCTCTCTCTCTCTCTCTCTCTCATGTGTAATTGAGTGTGTATTATATTCAGCAGTGTTACAACCTGAAACCTAAAATTAAATATATTTGTTATAATATTTCATGTACACTACCCTTAGAAAAATGTATACGTATTCTGTAGAATATTATCTGTTAAGTATTATTGTTTTATAAATCAATATTGATCATTTGACTGGAAAACTCAAATTGAGAATGTCGTTGTGCAGATGCATATATTTTTTTGGCATAAAAATAAATGTATATAAATATTTTCATTAGAACGAGCAAGATATGTCAGTTTGTGTTTTCTCTCATATATATGTACGTTACGAAGGATGATTATTTTCTTTTAAAGAATATCAAGATACTTTAGTTTGTTTAAATATAGTTGTTTTTCTAAAATCTATTATATTTTACAACCTATAAAAATTGTCAGAAACATTTTGTCATATATATATATATATATATATATATATATTACATAGTAGCTACTTGTTGTTTTGAAGAAAAAAAACTTGTTCAAACTATTGTTAAGTTGGGCCGAATTGCCTTTCGAGTTGGGCCGAATTGTCTTTAATTTTGGCCCAGTTTGCACCGAATTGTCTTTGGGCCAAATTGACTATAATCCCGCATAAATGGTACAACTTTCCCATCCCTCATGTGCAAATTTTCAAATTTTAAAATAATGCAGTCTGGGGTAAGCCTGAAAGTTGGGGGGGGGGGGGAATCTCCAACCATATTCTAGAAACGTTTATTTTTTTACACAGTTTTCAATTTCAATTCTTTCTTTTTCTTCAAGTCATCGATGGGACATGCTTTTCTACATACTTTTATGCAAAAACAACATGTAATTGCCATCAATTGTTTCCATATTCAGCTGATTGTACACACGATCACAAAAAAGTCTTTCTCCATCGAAGTTTTGCTCATGTTTCGGAAAAGGAATAAATCTAATTCCTCCATTTAGATGATCCGGATATCGACAGTCAGAATTACAAGGCTCCCACTGCCTTCTTTTCACCCTTATCAATCAAGACATCAACAAATCATTGCAAAAACTGTAAATACTTATCATAATCAATTCATTATTACCACAAGCAGGTTGTCAGAGGAAAATGGCAGATGTAACCAATGCCTAGAGGTGTGTCTAATTTACGCTCGCTGATTGATTAATTGATCAGCATGATTGACATGTGGCGATAGGTCAATTAACCTTGAACAGAACAGGGTACCAGAAAAAGAAAAATCACATGACAGTACATGTATCACTTCCTTTATAATAAGGTTTTTCGTTTACGAAAGTTTCATCTGCAAATTTAAATTGCAGTACTGTACAATTAGCAACAAAGGAATAAATCATTACAAAACCTTCAGATGGCATCAAGTAAATGAAGAAATAATACTTTGGAAGGAAGAGTAAAAGTTATTTGACTTGATGACAATGTGGAGAGTTCTCTTGCCCAAAGATTTTATGTTGGCAAGATTCAAATAAACAAGATTGTAAAAGATAATGAGAATATTCTGTAGCAGTGGGAAAATGGAGTAAATGGAAAGAGAATTGTTTTAAATACAAAACAACATATGTACCAAGATTTAAATAATGTTTTGAATGGTTCTGTAATGCGCATGCCAACGATATCCCACTCACATTCCATGCCCAAGAATAAGAATTTATGTTACCTTGAAATAAGTCTGTTTTTAAGACGAGAAGAATATTGTAATAATTAATACTACTTTTAAATGAAGATATTAATTGCTATAAGTTATATGTAGCTTTCCTACTATGTACACATATACATACACATCTCACAATAAAGTCCCCTTCTGGAAAGGCCACCAGTCTTATAAGGCCACTTTCCAGGTGCAGAAGGGGTGGCCGTATCAGAGGCCAACCACTGTATATCTGTTCTACAATACAGACAGGTGTTTTTTATTTCCATAAACAATTCAGAAAAATGTATTTAAAAAAATACAGACATACACATCGAAAATATTAATTCAGCCCCCAACTCTGGTAACCATTGTTAAAGGATATGCATACCTATCATTATACAGCCATGCTAAGAATTCCCTGGACTTCCAGTATTCTACAGGTCCATACCAGTCCCCATCAGACCACACAATCTCAGGTTTGTATTGATTCACAATCTCATACAGTTCTGGCATAGTCTTTCCCTACAAAAACAACAAAGTAAAACTTATGCTCTGTATATTATGTAAATGGCCATTTGAATACCTGAAATATTTTGGGCGAAAGGCATAATAAATTAATTTAATTTAATCAGGCCAATTAGACAAAAACTTGGTGCACTATGACTTATAATGGGTCCCTGACTTAGTGAAATCTAACAAAGCACAAACCACTATAGCAATCAATACAAAAGTATGATATATACTTCTGAATACAGTGTTTCTTTGATTTTATTAATGACAAAGAGAATTTAAATGGGATCTAATGAATTTGATAGATCTGCCAACTCGTGGTTTCATAAAGAAGGCCCATGTGGGACTGATGTCACTCACCTGGGTAAATGACTCATGTTAGCTTGTGAATAAGAATTCATGTACTGAACTTGTGGAGTGGAAAAAAAGATATGGAGAACTTAGTTACTACATTGTCCATTAATGGTGTTGTTCCTTATGTTCTTTATGGAGAATAAATATAGGAGTATGAAGATGTATTAATTAACATGTTTGCATTTTCTTGTGGACTTAAAATAGACAAAACAAGGCATGAAATATCAACTTTTATTTATTGATGTACATGTAAAATGTGATTACTCTACTCTAAGACTTCACTGATAATCTAACCATTGGCCCCTGAGTCTCTCTCTGGCCTCTTGGAACTATTCCCAGATGCATAACTTCCATACCCTACCCTTAATATGTGTGTGTGTGTGTGTGTGTGTATATATATGTATATATATATACATACATACATACATATATGTATACATATTTATTTATTGGGTGCAGTGCATGCCCAGCCATTTAACAGCACTATCATCAGCAAGGTGCAGAGCCTGCAGTCCACCTGGGAACTTTGTCAGTGGGCAGCTGTTCACAATGTGTGACATGGTCTGCAGAGCTCCACAGCTGCTGGAAGAGTCAGTGGCCTGGCCCCATCATATAAGGTTGACTGCACAATGCCCCTGTCCTGTCCGGAAATGATTCAGCGTGGTCCACAGATGTTGTGGAAAGTTGAAGCCAGGAGGGCAGACAGATGGATCAGCTATGAGGGAGTGGTTTACAACGTCTGTTGAAGACCACTCATCACTCCATGCTGTAAAAGCTGTCATATCCTCCGGCAATGGACCTAACCAGATTGGATGTCTTGAAGCCAAGTGAACTGCTGGATGTGATGTCCACGTACAGTGGAAGTTTCTCACTGGCAAAGACCATAGCCAGCAATTTTGTAGTTGCTTCCTGGTTACGGAAATGTGGAGGAGGAATGTTGATGAGTAACGGCAGCCATGGTAAAGGAGTAGGACATAATGTTCCAGAGATTATGTGCATTGCTGTGTTGAGCTGGATGACAATTAATTTGGTATGGAACAATCAATCCCAGACAGAAGCGCAATAATCGGCTGTTGAATAACAGAGGGCCAGTACTGATGTCTTGAGTGTCCGAGCACTAGTGCCCAAGGTTGAGCCAGCCAGTTTGTGGAGTACATTGTTTTAAGTGCTCAGTTTTGCTGCAGTTTTCTTCAGGTAGTTGTAGAATGTCAGTGATCTGTCCAAAGTCACAACAAGGTATGTTGGTATCAGGTTGTATTTTATGTGCTGCCCATTGAGGAGGATGGATCAGCGTTCACGTCTAGCTCCTTGTCAGTACTCAGGCAAGGCTACATTCAAGGCTGGGGAAACAAAGGATCCAACTTGCAAACCGAATTCAGCAATGAATCCCAGTTACATGCCACTACCAAGAGCAGCCCCCAACATTCCAATGTTCTTCGACTTTCAAGCCATTGGACTGGCCCTACAAGTTTTACAACTTAACATTGAGGGTCTCTCAGCAGGCAAACGAACCATCAGCACAATAGCCCACTGTTATAATGTTGACATAATCTGTCTGCAGGAGACTCATGTAACAGACCAGGTAGCAGGATGATACACCATTGTAGATTTTGACCTCATCTCATCAACGCCAGACTCCAAATTCAGCTGTGCAACGTATGCATGAGCTGACATTACTGATGCCTCTCCAGTTTCCTCTACCAGATTCTGCAATGTGATCCAGGTTGGAGGGTACAAGATTACTAATGTCTACAAACTTCCCAGTGCCCACTGGGACTATAATATGCTTCCAACTCTTGAACATCCAGCCACCTATATTGGAAACTTTAATAGTCATCACCCTGACTGGGGATACTCACACCCCAATGAAGATGGGGAACACTTGGTAGAGTAGGCAATGAACAGTGATCTCCTTCTGACCCATGACTCCAAGCAATGTGGGACCTTTCACTCTGCAAGATGGCAAAAGGTCTACTGACTGGACCTTTGCTGGGTTAGCTCCATTGGTGAACATCCTCAGTCAGCAAGCCAAACAGTTCTAGATGACTTCTCCCACAGTCAGCACAGACCAATATTTATCTATATTGTACTTCAACTACTGACCATACACAGCTCTTGACAGCGGCGTTAGAACTTCTGCAAAGCAGACTGGACAAAATACATTGATATATTGGAGTGAAGCATAGTCACTATACCATCTCACTGCATCCCAATTAAGGAAGCTTATCACCACTTCCAAAGAGCCATATTCAAGGCAGCCACTCAGTCTGTTTCTTGTGACCATCGTCCAGTCCATACATCCTGTTTAGATGAAAAGTGTCAGGTTTTCCTCAAGGAGTACAAAGCATCTGGAGACCCAAACCTAGCAGATCACCTGACTGAATCCCCGGACACTGCCAGGATGACTCGATGAGAGAAAACTACAGGGTCTCTCAACTTCACGCACTCCAGCTGGAAATGCTAGAGCTTGATTCGCCGACTTGGCACCACTCAGCAACCACCAGTTCAAGTCCACCCTGTTGTCAAACCAAATGCTGTCGCTAGTCATTTACTACAAGTGGCAAAAGTACCCCTGGTCAAACAACACCGACATCGAGTATGAGATAAGTGGCAACAATACTGCCATCAGAAGTCAGGTGAACTAGATCAAAATACTCCAAAGGCATTTATATCAGCAGAACCTGAAAAGGTGCTCTGTAACATCAAATCAGGCAAAGCAGCAGGATATGACCATATCCTGCCTGAGTTCCTGAAGCATCTTGGCCTGAAGACAAAAATATGGCTTGCTGCTTTATATGCCCGGATTGTTAAGGAAAAGTGCATGCTGACTTTCTAGCACCAGGCAAAGATTATTGCAATCCCAGATCCTGACAAGATTCCCATAATGCAGCGAGCTATCAGCCAATCTCCTTGCTTTCAGTCTGTTTTAAAGCACCTGATTCTCCAAAGAATTGGTCCAAACTTGGAGAACATCATAACTGTTGAGCAGGCAGGCTTCAGGCATGGTTGCAGCATTTGCGATCAAGTTCTTGCCCTGACTACGTTTGTTGAAAACAGTTTTCAGAGGAACCATAAAACTGGAGTTGTTTTCCTTGATCTAACAGTGGCATATGACACGGTCTGGCACGCAGGGCTGTTCTTGAAAATTTCCAGAGTATTGCCTTGCTGGATAGTTGAGACTATTGAACTGCTCCTTTGAAACAGGTGCCTCAGAGTGCACATCTGAGAGAGCTGCAGTTCATGAAGACTTCAGAGTAATAGACTCCCACAAGGGTCTGTTCTTTCATCAAGTCTGTTCAATGTTTATATATATATATATATATATATATATATATATATATATATATATATATATATAAACACAAACTTAATTTGCAGTTGGTAAAATGTTTTAAATAACCAGACAATCAATGAAAGCATATCACTGCTCAACTGGAAAAAGTCAGAGAGTATATGCTTGTTAAAGCAGTTGATCCAGAAATAGAGTGGTTACATGTTTGGATTTGATTTTGTTAATACTGAATATTGATACTCTTAATGAATGTAAGTGACTTTGTTATGCTTCTGGCAAAACAACTGTGTGATTTTCATGCACCCTCTCATTTTTAAGGGGGAATTCCTTAAATTTTGGGGTGATTTGTGCAGTGGTGTGACCTGAAGACAAAACTGCAAGGAGATTTAAATTATGCAGTCACCATTAATTCCTGAGTCTGTCCTTACATCCCTGGAGGAATTACTTCAAAACCACTGAGATCCCAGGCCAGAGTAGCCATGGTGGGTCATTGGCCTAGGCACTGGACTCATAAATGGATGAGCATGGACTTGATTCCCCCGCCAGCCCTCATTGATTACTGAATTTCTCAGGAGTTTTTGTAAAGGTTTCATTGCTCTTAGAAATTAAATCTGAAAATGTTTCAGGAGAAAAGCATAATGAGTAATTTTTTAATTTATATTCAAAGCTAGAAATACAAACAATAAATTTTAAATAATTTGTGACTAGCAGCTCTGAATCTACAAAAAGTTCATAAAATATTGCATATACATGTAATAATGAAAGAAAAAAATATTTATTGCACCAATTATGGCAATATCATTTAAGGTCTTTAGTTTCTTTAATTATTTTTTTGCAGAGCAAATTAAAACTAGCTTATTGATGTGAATCTTTTCAGACTCACAATACAGCAAATTCATTCACAAAATAGCACAAGAAGAAAAATTCTTATCCATAATTAATGTGACCAATGTAGAGTGTTACTTATTATATTCATATTTTCTATTTATTTATTCAGATTTAAATGACAGATTATGCAGTTAATATATTATGGTATATTATTTTGTTAATTTATATAACTTGCCTTATTGAAATGCAGCAATCTGTATTCTAACATTATTTCTTTTAATGTATCAATTTTATTCTGTAAGTCTAGAAGAACTGTTAGTAATCCGAAACCTCTGAGTCCCAATAGTCCTCATAAGTTATTTGATAGACTTTAATAGGTAAACTGGCATGTACTGGGCACTTTCTATCAAGTTTACTGTTTTGAAGAAGACATAAAAAATGTTTAAAAACGTCTGTGCTTAATAGCAGTGTCCATAATGGATGTCAGATCAGCATAATTGGTTTAAATTCAAACAGTTTTCATGCCAGGATACTTTCTGTCAGTTTGGCCAAACTAAGTCATTGAAAGGTTTGTTTTTAGTAATGGTAGTCTTACTTAATGGCAGACTGAAACTAATGGAACAAATAAGAATTATCTGAATAACACAATGCTTTCTGACAGAATTTTTGTCAAGTTCCATTTCGTAGTTTTTGAGAAGTCATTTCAAAGTTTTTCTGTTTTTTAGCAATGGCAACCAAATTGTAGGTAAGCTCATTTTAACTGAAAGAACTTCATGCCTAGATGCTTTCTGTTAAATTTGGTCCAATTCTGTTGAGTAGTTTTTGAGATGATGTTGTAAATAACAATTGTGAAGAGACTACACAGTCGCTATGTACAATCGATGACACATGATGGACTGTACCATAAGCCAGGTTACTTTAGGTGAGTTCATACTATGAACAACTTACTGAAGAGAACAAGTCTGTGGTAAAGCTGTTTGCATAATCCTGCAGAAGGAGTGGGTTGAACCATTCAAACAGAGAATGGTATAATCCAAAACGGATATCTGTTCGGTTCCTTATTGAGTCAGCCAGCATTCCTGTGAATACAGTTAGCAATAATCAATTAAAGTCTTCATTATAAATCTATTAGGCACAACTACTATGTGTAAACATCTAAGGGTGTAACTGGTTTTGAAATTTATGAATGTATGTTTTGACATCTATATATACTTCTCTATCACATATTAGTATTAAGGCCAAATAAAATAACAATGTGTAGTTCTGGTTACCTGACTGACACTATTTTTTCCTGCTTATCCTAAATGATGTTTCTGAAAAAAAATTAAAAAATTGGAGAAAAAACCCCAAAAGAAAATATTAAGAAAGCCATGTAACTACAATCAAAGTTAAATTCTGGATGCAAATGATGCCTGTTTTCTAATTTATGTTTCATTTTAATTAGTCTGGTGTAAAAGATAAAAACAAATTTTGTACCTTCCCGAATTTTGTTTTCAATATAACCAGAACCACAGCTTTTTTTGTCTGGCCTAATCAACTTTAATATGTATTAAATTGGAAATAGTACAGCAAACATTTTCTTCAAGAAAAATGTTTGATATTCATATTCTTGACATAATGTACCTTGTTTATTAATTCATCATTACAGCGCCATTCACAATAACAAATAAATAAAAATGTCATGTCAAAAATATTCTCATGGCAGTACCTACATAATCAGCTATCCAAGCAGCAATTTAAATAGTCACATTTGTGACTAAATATTCAGAATTGGTGGTGAAAATAGTCAGCTGGTTCTTCTCTGGTGAACCTCTGAAACATAATGTAGTAGCTAGAAAATTACATCAACATTGTATATACCACACTTACCGGTAATACTAAAAACATTATATCAACATTGTATATGCCACACTTAATACTAAAAACATTATATCAACATTGTATATACCACACTTAATACTAAAAACATTATATCAACATTGTATATACCACACTTAATACTAAAAACATTATATCAACATTGTATATAATATACTTTATACTAAAAACATTATTATAAAACATGGTATATACCACACTTTATACTAAAAACATTATATCAACATTATATATACCACATTTTATACTAGAAAGATTATATCAACACTGTATGTATCACACTTTATATTAAAATCATTATACCAACATTGTATATATCACACTTATTACTAAAAATGTTATATCAACATTGTATATACCACACTTAATACTAAAAACATTATATCAACATTGTATATACCACACTTAATACTAAAAACATTTTATCAACATTGTATATACCACACTTAATACTAAAAACATTATATCAACATTGTATAATTGTAAGAATATACCACACTTTATACTAAAAACATTATATCAACATTGTATATACTACACTCTATACTAAAAATATTATATCAACATTGTATATACTATACTTTATACAAAAAACATTATATCAACATGGTATATACCACACTTTATACTAAAAACATTATACTGTATCAACATTATATATACCACATTTTATACTATAAAGATTATATCAACATTGTATATATCACACTTTATATTAAAATTATTATATCAACATTGTATGTATCACACTTTATACTAAAAACATTATATTGACATTGTATATATCACACTTAATACTAAAAACATTATATCAACATTGTATAATTACAAATATATACCACACTTTATACTAAATACATTTGGCAGATGCAATTTAATTTACAGCATGAACTATTTTTGATTGAAAGATTGTTGGCTCCTATATTAAGTTGTCATCTTTGCATCTGATTTCTCTGCTTGGAGTCTATAAGTGGCCAGCCTAATACATGACTACCTGTAGTTTCATTCAATCAGATCAGTCATGTGACTCAGTGATCTTGTGGTTAAATGTCAATTTGGCAACTTGCATGGTGCTTCATAACCAAAGGTTAGTTCCAGTTACACTTTGGATGGAACAAAAACATCTCACAACCATGAACAAATGACCAAAATGGCTGATCAGAAATCAAAGTGAAACATTTATGGTCTGAGCATCACCAAAATGTAGCTCCAATTAAATGAGACTTATACAGGACCTGTGTAATCAACTTAAGTGTATGGTATGGATCCACACAGACATGAAGTCATATGAAACAATTTTGTCATCAGCAAAATTACTGTAAGTAAAACTACCCTGAATGCCAATACTGGTAGGGGTTTATTAGTATAAAAATCATCAGAAGAATGTGATGGTCATGGTCCTTCATTAGTGAATCTGAAGCCAGGCGGCATGTAATGAAATAATTTGAGAACAACAAACTGTGAATTTAAGGACTGGATTGAAGTTACAGCAGATGATGACTGTTGACATTTCTATAAGACAGACTGAGGTATAACAATTAAAAATAACCAATGATATTTTTTTTACAATTACTTTTTAATTTGCATTAACTGATGCCTTCACTTTTGTCATCTACCATGATTAATTCAGCATTCAACTAATTTCTGCTCTCAATATCTAAGGTAACCATATTATTTCCACTTGGCAACCTAAAACTTCACATGGCCACTAAGATTTTCAAGTAGGTCACCCTATGGTCACAAAATTTTCATAGGTATATGCTTAGAGTACTTACAAACAATCACAGTGCACATATATACATTTATAATTATATGCCAAGGTAAATTAATGCATCTTTATATTTAAAAATGTAATTAATAGTACTACATGTATAAGTATCAATAGATACATCTGTACCCTGGTGCAAAATATCTGTATACCAAACTATGTATGTGTTTTGTTACCAGTTGGTGAAAAGAAATTTGACGTCATGTAGGGATACCTACACCTGATGGCCTTGATGTCTTCAAATGCCAGATCAAACAAATTCTTTGACTCCAAACAAAAGATGAATACAGTTGTGTATGTATTACACACCCCTCTCATGTACATTTTCTATATTTTTATAGCTTTACAGTGTGAAAGAAATTCAAAATGAATTGGCATTTATGGAAGTTTGGTTCAGTGCAAGTGTGGATACAGATGCACAGACATTAAGGAAAACACTTAAATACAAGTAAAACCTGTTATAACGCGATGCTTGTGGTCCAAAGAATAACATTGTGACATAAGCGTTAAAGAAAACACTTAAATAGTACTAATTGGACATACAAGAACACAGACAAACATCTAAATCAAAAGTCAGATCAACCATGTAAGGTTAAAAATGGGTATATCATTAAAATAAAAGATCACAGTGTAAATCCACAATGGACAGTAACAAAATCTACTCTGCAAAAGATATACAAATAATAATGATGTTGATAAACATCACCCCCTACAGTGATTGCTTACAATGATTTTGAAAAAAAATTATTTTCCCAATCTATTTTTTTAAATACTATGTACACTAACTTTGGGTGTGCCTCACAAGGAGATTACCTGAACTGTCAAATCTTACCAACAAGATCTTTTTTAGGTCCAACTGCCATAGAATTCCAGTTAAAGGAATGGCTGGATGGCCAATTTGTAAATCCTTCATGATGCTTGCTTGTCAGAACAACATATCTACAATAGCAATGCAAATTATATCAATATTTACCATATTTACTCTAATGCAAGATGAGTCCAACTGCAAACTGCATAGACCCAGATCTGCCATTGCATAATGCACTTGCAAATCTGGATCTGTGAAATCTGACAGGAGTAATCAGTGGAACAAACAAAACAGACCCTGATCTGCAGGCACATTATGCTACAGCAGATCAGAATCTTTGTTATTTGCAGTTTGATTTCACTCATAAGCAAATATGTACGATATTCTCAGAAGAAAAAAAAACATTATACTGTACATTCAGGTACTGAGTAAGATGTACAAAAGTTGAGTAAGATGTAGAAAAGAAAGTTTACTGTTTTAACGAGAACAATTTTTCATACTGTCATCCATACTGGATGATCTTCTACTGATGGTGTCATTCTTGAGTGTTACATATAAAAACAATGAAAACAATTACACACACACACACACACACACACACACACACACACACACACACACACACACACACACACACAACAATTACATGAACTAACACAAACACACAGTGGTACATATAATAACAATAAAAACAATTACTAACATACATACAGTGATAGATATAAAAAATATAGAAACAATTACACACACACACACACACACACACACACACACACACACACACACACACATATTGGGACTGAAGACTGTTTCATTTAAATAGACATGGTATGCTGGAAATGCACCTTTCTTAAAATATATCGCAGAGTAATCTGGTCACTATTAGAATTCATATGAAAATGATACAAAATTCTATACTGCATCAGTGGTTACTACTCCACATTGTTATTTCCCTGAGTTCCAAATACATTTTTACTGCTACAGCACTAAAGGTTTTTTTAATCTATGGTCAAATACTGGAGAAAAGGTTCTAAGGAAAATTAAGCCTGTCATATGTGTTCACTTATAAGTCCAATTGCAAACTGAAGATCCAGATCTGCCATCACATAATGCACTGGCAGATCTGGGTCTGTGCAGTTTGTTATGAGTAATCAGTAGAACAAACAGCATAGACCCTGGCCAGTACAGACCTTCAAAAACAAAATAACCGTTACACATATCTTGACTGCATATTCTGCTGTAAAACTGGTTGCAAATGATGATGTAATGCAGATCTGGAAATATTTCCAAATATCTGGGTACTACTGTTTTCTTTCATCTCTTACATCTTCTTACAAATACTACATGTGTCATCAAAGATATTCTGTATCTAAAACTTTAAATCCTAACAAAAACCGTGTTTTTCTTGAATGAAATGAAGCCATCTAAACACTTTATCCAATATTAATATAGTTTGATTAGTGTCATTAAAGAAACATACTTTAACTTAATCTGATTTCAGCATTCCAGACTCCATCGCATTCCAAACCAATGGAACTGTAGGTCAATGGAACTTAAGGATTTGAATTATTAGAAGAAAGACAACAGAATAAGTAATGTCTGACTAAAGCAATATGACTTTAATTTGTAAAAAAAAGTATCAATATGGACTGCCAAGTGTGAGAGATATTCCTGAAAATTTGACTTCTTGTTCTAATGCTAATTGACCTCAGAACAAGCTACACAATGCCATTATTTAGGCAGTAAGACAGCGACCTAAAAAAACAGATACATCAGGGGAGGCATCTTACTAATAACTGACTATCCAACACTCACCTATGAAACCAAAGAAATTTTTTCCTTTGTTGATGGAAATGATCAAAATGTATAGAAAGCAAGAAAAAGGAATGCTAATACATATAAAGTATATTTTATTTTGTTTAAAGAAAATGTTTGATAAAATTTGCTGATTGGGCAATAAAATGGAAGAATATTGGAACTACAATGATTAAATGATTACGATTTATTATTTATCGAAGTGTACAATTTACCTTAAGACTTTATGTTAACATTTTTGAGTCATTATGTAAACTTTACGCTTCGATGAATACCTAACATGATCATATGATTCTATAGTATAGTGAAAGTTGATGTTAACGCAGTTACCTAGCACCTGAGGCATTGAATAAATCTGCCCATTGGTCGGGGTTGAAGAACTCTGCGGTGAACATGGATGCAAAATCACCATAGGTAAAGTTTGGTGGGTAATTTTGTTTCATGAACTCGATGACATCTTGGGCTGGTGGGTTTCCTTTCCAAGCATACCAAAACCACTCACTTCCATAACTGGGCACTGAGAAAACGCCCCAGTGGATAAAAATTCCAATTTTTGCTTCATCATACCAAGACGGTAATGGTCTAGCATCCAAAGATTCCCATGTTGGATCATATTTGCCTTCTGCAACGGTTAAATATGAAATTAACCAACAAACTGTGATAGCAACCGCCCTGTTTCGCGAGTACGCCATTTCGAAGTCACATGATCATCACATGGCAGATCGGTCGCCCTAAACACTGTAACGTACGGTAATGGACAGTAAGGGACAGTAATGGGCTGTAATGGACAGTAATGGGAGGTAATTGACAGTAATGGACAGTAATGGAGACGAAAATACTGTAAGAGAAATTACAGGAATGGAGTAAATTAATGGAACTAGTTTTATAAGATTTATATACAGAAATTTATTGTTAACAGAAAAAGATTCAGAAACATATTTACTTTTTGTTCCATCACGATTGTAATTTACAATTTTACATTCCAGACTACATGAATCACTATCCCTCTGACTTTATCATTCTTTCATCCCTCTCATTTAATTCTTTGTATGTATGTCAACTGTCTTGACTTTTTTCGAGACCGCAAGTCTGTGAGTTCATTAATTATGTTTATAATGGAGTAAAACTTGTAAGTTGAAAAACTTATGTCCAATCCTTTTGCTCTGTATACATACATGTGATCTTCTGGGGAATAAAATATGTATAACAAAACAAAATATATATGTCAACGGTATATACTAATCTATGTTAGCAAACAATAACATAGAGTTGCATAGCTATGGAACTTAATATATTTATCATTTTATTTCTGTCTTCATTTAAGAAACTCTATTTAAGTGTTCGTTTTTTCAAAATTTCCTTAAAAAAAAATAGTTAACTGATTTCTATTAGGACTAATGGCTGAAACATTTCAGTTGCATAACCACCTAAAGCTAGTATAGTGTGCTTTCATTAAATGCTGCATTCACACCTGTCGCACGTGTCTTTGATGTCCACTTTAGCTGCACATAGAATTCAGTAAGTTGTGCAGGTAGTGTCATGTATGGCCTAACATAATTATCGTTTAACGACATACTGTGAGATGTAACGGTCAATGAACATTAATAGAATTGAACAGATCAACAATATCATTTGTTGCAGACTTGAATTGATATATGAACAATAGTGCTTGTTACCAACTTTCGCTAATGTTAACGTAAATTTTTAACGTAAATAATTGGCCTCTAGATGAAAAGAATGAGAAGGCTCCAATAGACATATATTCCTTATATATATATATATATATATATATATATATATATATATATATATATATATATATATATATATATATATATATATATAAGAAGGTTGTAGTCAAACCAAGAAAACCCAATTTTCTATTCACTGTTAAAATTCTCAGTTTTGTGGACGTTTGTGATATCTTAGATATTATCAGGGTGGTAAAAGGAAAGAGCAAGAAAGAGTTTCCTTGCGGTGACTGTAAGAAAGCTTGTGAGTCGAGCTGTCTTTTATGTGAGGTATATCTTCTTTTGCATTGCTTATATATTGTCAAGTTTCTATTTATCGATCTTTAATTTATATCATTATTATTATATTCTCTCTGCAAATTCTTTGAGCTGTCAGCACAATCATTCGTTTAAATATTGAAACCTCCTGTTATCTGTATTTAACATTAAACAGTACCTACATAAAATTCATAATTGCCAATAAAATTTATCAGTTGTTGCCATTTATAATAAACACACTGCTTCAATAATATGCTATAAAATGTGAAAAGGAAAGATGAAAGAAGCGATTAGAATAATACATAATATGTTCCCAAGCGTATATATGTCCTGTTTGTGTAATGTTAACAACATCACTTGTAAAAAATAATTAATAACAGTACTTTTCTTAAATTCAGTTAAACTTGGTAAAGTAGATGTTTTTCAATATTAATTGTATTTTATCATTAGCTTTATTCTCGGACTGATTAATGTATGTCACTGATCGTAAAATGATGATTTTTAGTCTTTAAATTAGCATTCTATCTTTCCGTCTTATAACTGAGTCTCTGATAAGAAAATTTGACCAATTCCATGTTATTTGTTGCCGATTGCATACCGGTATGTATCTTGAAAATGGTCAATGTAATGTAGCAAAATCAATTTAAAGGAAGAAAATTTATTGAATGTCATAATAACATTTCGAGTGATGAATTACATAATACATGTTCTCTCTCTCTCTCTCTCTCTCTCTCTCTCTCATAGAGTTTTATATTTAAACTCCCAAACTGATCGGCTGAAAATATTACAAGAAAAGGTTATCTATTTTCTCATTTTTTCTTTATGCATATCTAGATTATGTATATTATTTTGAACATGCTCGATTCTTTTAAGAGCCCACTTCACAAATTACTTTTTTCTGTTTATGTCAAATCTAAAACAATTTGATATACCTAAATTAGGTACACCCACCACCTTCCTAGAACTAATTGTATTATCATCATAAAATAAAGTTATTATTATTATTATTATTATTATTATTATTATATAACACACATATAAATGTTACTAGTTTACCCATTTCAATTTGTGACTGCCGACAGTTTGCATCTTATGAGAAATATAAACTCTGTATACATTTTGATTCAGGTATGTGATTCTTGGTTCCACTCTACATGCGAAGTGATAACAAGCAAAGACTTTAAGACCTGGTCTTCCATTGATGAGGGATACATCTGTCGTCAGCATTGTTCGCTAGGAGGCGAATGTGATTACCTGATGGGTATCACACGACTTCAAAAAGTAATGTATTATTTTATAAGGATTTAATTGTTTCATTTCTAGGCTATTCGATAAGTTTCTCCCAAAAATTTAAAATGGTCCTATTATTAGAGTTGTAATTATATAACCTCGATTTCAATTTCTTGCAACTTTTCAGGAGACCAAATATATTTTTGATTGTAATGATCTGTAATTTTAGGAAACTGTAAACTTACTGAGACTTAGTGAAATTTGATTTTAGTCTATGTGTTTACTTACTTAAATATAGTTATATGTGTACATATGTCTTGCATTTATTATTGCGGAGTACATGTTGCATTGTTTCGTTTTAATCAATATATCTACTGCTTAAAAATGATAAAATTACCAGTTTATT
The DNA here is from genome assembly GCA_016617855.1 of Megalonaias nervosa. NCBI lineage: Eukaryota > Metazoa > Mollusca > Bivalvia > Unionida > Unionidae > Megalonaias > Megalonaias nervosa. Next base: position 4,352 of record JAECUM010070164.1, on the reverse strand, counting down.
AGATATCTAGTTGACATGAACTATTTTATTTTTAATGGTACATTTATTAAATTTCATTTTCATTTTTAAATAAATAACCTCTCAAGAAATTCGTGGTAGAAAACCTATGTTAGAAATAGATATTCTACAAAATTATAAATGTTTATAATGTTATAGTTTTTTTTTTCTCATTACAAAAGGCTGCTAAGATTGGGCTTGAAAAACTCAAAGCTTCAGTTGAAAGGGAGGCTTTGTTGACTGATGAAAGGTACTGTTCTTGCGAGTATGCTGAACATCCCAGTCTACCAGTAGATGAAATTGCTGCTGACATCTTGTTCCGGTACCATGCTAAGAAAGGAATACCATTAAGAACAACTAGGGACGGAGACTTTCTTTTCAACGCCGTCTCAATCCTTTTGTGCGGTAATGAATCCAAGTCCGTTGAACGGCGCTACAAGACAACTTTAATGATAGTGCTTGAAGAGTCAGCGATATTAGGGCATCCAAATAGATCAATTATTCAGTTGTCGCCAGATTATTCAGATGCCGCGTTAAATTGCGCTCAGATTGGGAGCTTTTTCTCGGCGTGGACTATGATTGCCCTTGCCATGGTTACGAAGCGTCCGTTACGTAGTGTTTATCCAGCTGTAAACGGGGCAAAAGACTTGGCATTTAGGGCCCTAAATACAACCATCAACCATGCAGCAGAAGGATCGATTATTTCAGTGATGGGGAGCAATGTAATCAAACCAGCTAACGCTCTTTTGGTTTAAAAAAAAAACAAAAAAAACATGGCCCCTTAACCATTTCGTGGCATTGGTTGAAAATAATGTCAAAAAATGACACACCCAACAATAACCAGACCATCAGTGAACCATCAATCAGTAACCCGACCATCAGTTCCAGGACCGTCAGTGAACCTCACACCGTCAGTGAACCACCAAACAAGAACCTGACCATCAATACTGAAACCGTCAGTGAACCACTAACCGCCAGAGAACCACCAATCGTTAAACCGACCGTCAATTAACCTCCAGTCAGTAACCCAACCGTCACGGCCCTCAAAGTAAATTCACAGCGTCCACTAGTATCCTAGTCATCAATGACTATCCCAGTAATTACACACCTGAACGTGACTTTAGCATGGAAACGTCCACATCTAAGCGTCAATCAGATGACGGTGACTGGCAGACTCCGAAACGTCGCCGTTGCTCCTCCTGGTCATTCAAAAATGATGTTTTAATATACGTCAATTGTTCGAACAGATATACCAGTTACGGAGTATGTTGGTGCATTTCCCGGGAGGACAATTCATGGAAATGCATTAAAACCAGAAGCACACGAAGAATACATAAGAACTACACAACGCGGAAAAGTGGTTGCTGCAAGTATAGTTAAACAAGACTCCACAAAAAACCTGTATAACAAAATAAACCAAGGAGAAGATATTTATGATATTCCCAGAAATTTCAAGGTTGTCCAAAACATAAAACACAGACAAAAAAGACAAGAACGACAACCGGCCAAAGACGTTTACAACAGAAATCTTGCCGACCACATTCTGCATGTAGAAAGTAAAGTGTATTCCCAGCACCCTTTCATTAGAGTTGTCCGACACGTTGTTTCCGGTCCGTCCATCATACTGTATACTGACGCACAGATACAGGATATTAAACGATTATGTTGTACGAAGGAAGGAACGGTATTAGGTGTAGACAAAACATTTAATCTTAGAGAAATGTTCTTAACATCAACAGTGTTAAAAAACAGAGCACTTTTACGAACCGATACCGGAGAGTCTCCTAATTTTTTCGGCCCATCTTTTCTACATGGTAAATCTGACTTCGAAAATTACAATGCTTTCTTCTCACAAATTGCCAGTCATTTCACAGATGAAGAAATAGAAAATTTGATTGTCGGCTCAGATGACGAAACTGCGATTCGTAAAAGTTTAAAGCGCTCATTCCCTGGAACGACACAGATGTTTTTGAACACTTCACTTGAAGAAAAATGTCACTGATTATTTAAAAAATAGGATCGGCGTCAACGTGCAAGATAGAAAATCAATTGTAAACACCCTTTTCGGTGACGAAGGAATTTCACAGGCCGTTAATTCTGTAGTATTAGAAGCAAGAATAAAACGTGCAACAGATGTCATTTCGGAAAAAGCGTCGGGTTTCCAGCCGTACTTCGAAAAACGAATGTTTCCAATTCTGAAAGATCATGTTACCTTTCCTGCTAGTGTAAAACATGTGGACGCTCACTGGACAAATAATAATGCAGAGTCTGCCAATAATATCATGAGGATTGGAACCAATTGGAAGCAAAAAATATATCCGATCTGATAGACGTACTACAATCGAATGTTAGTTCCCAGTATAAAGATGCCGAAAGATCATTGATTGAAAGAGGCAATTTCAAGCTGGCATCTAATTATATGCACCACAGAGTTTCTGTTGACGTGTGGTGTCAAGAAACAAACTGAACGAGAAGCATTATTTAGAAAGTTTCTCAAAGACAAGGGTACAAATAAGCTAACAGTAAGGTCGACAAATGGTAAATTTACTACCAGAAACACATTCAGGAGGGAAGAAAACCTCACCAGAGAAAAAGGATGAAGGCTGAGCGGAGTCAGACGAGAACAAAATAAAAATGATGGACAGTCTTAGTTAAGAATATATATATATATATATATATATATATAGAGAGAGAGAGAGAGAGAGAGAGAGAGAGAGAGAGAGTTGTTCCATTTTTTGGCATTATTTTAATTAAAGCGTATGATGAGCACTAATAAAACAATATCACAACCACATTTGTTACTTATGATTTATGTATTTAAGTCCGTACAATAAAAATGATAATATTTAATGTACATTACTATAATTTCTTTCGCAGTATTGTATTTTTGTCCCCATTATTGTCCATTACTCTCCATTATTCTCCATTACTGTCTTTAGGGAGATCCATGGCAGATTAGTGCTGGTTAAGTCTTCGTTCACATCATGCGTCAGTTGTTACTATAGCGGACCTAAATGTTATCTTTAAAAAATGCAGATTATAATGTTGATTTTCGAAATTTGAGCCACAAAAATCCAAACGAAACTACTTATGGATCAAAACCTACTATAATATAGTTGACTGTAAAATTAGATCCCGAAATTTCTTGGTCAATAGCAAAATCAGTCCACTACAACGTTCTCGGTCCAAAACGAAATCGGACTACCTAAATCAGCCTATTATGAACTCGAACTATCGCTAGGTCAGTCCAGAATTGATACCGATGAAACTAGCTATCAATTAATCAAAGGCTCCATTTCTAGTATTTGAAAATAGTTTGCCTGCATATTCAGTTTTGAAAGTCATCACTGAACAAAAGACATTGAACTGTCAAGATGAACGAAAATAGGGTACCCCAAAAAAATTATAGCATGCCTGTATTACATAATTTCTGTGGCCAGAAGTTACAGGAATCACAAGCAAGTGCATGTTACTTTGATGATACAACTCTGGAACAGTTTACACATCACCCATGTACCCAATGATGGGTTGAAATGATCATATATATATATATATATATATATATATATATATATATATATATATATATATATATATATAGTGTGTGTGTGTGTGTGTGTGTGTGTGTGTGTGTGTGTGTGTGAATATATCAATGATATACCACGAGATGTATAAATTTTCGATTAAAAGGAAACGAGTAATATATCATTGATACAGCGTACATACTGTACATATATTTTATTTATATCACATACAAATACATATATTTGCCCTTTGAACGGAGTTAAGATTTTACTACAGACAGCTGTGTATTGACCTAGTGAATGAACTCTTCACATCCCCGAGTGTGTCAACTACAAAATGTAGTTCTATGCCTCTTATGGCTATTCACAATCACCCTTGCATATTGATAAGTTGATTGTTTTCTTTTTTAGTTTCTATTTTTCTTCACATTGATTAAATCAGTATAATACACACTTATGATTTAAACATGAAAGATGCTTTTAATAATAAAAGTAGAGCACTACAAACACTTGGATCGCTCCGGTGGCCTAGTGGTTAGAGCGTCCGCCTCGGAAGCGGGAGGTCGTGGGTTCAATCCCCGGCCGAGTCACACCAAAGACATACAAAAATGGTACTAATAGCTGCCTTGCTTGGCGCTCAGCATTAAGAGGTTAGTGTTAGGACTGGTCGGCCCTGGTGTCAGGATAATGTGACTGGGTGGGACATCATGCTACATGTCTGCGGCATGATGCCCCAATGCTAGACATCACTATAAACTGCCACTCTGCAGACATCGTAGTGATATGACTGAAAATTGTTAAAGCTACGTTAAAAATCCAAATCACACACAC
>JAECUM010070161.1:0-24049 GCA_016617855.1 Megalonaias nervosa | reverse complement strand
GTCAGCAGAAGCAAGTGCTGATTATGGTTTGGTCAAGGCATGCATGTTTAAGGGTTACGAGTTGGTACCTGAGGCAAATCGACAGCTGTTTCAGTATTGCCAAACAGAAAATAGCCAAATCCCATTCGAGTTTGCTAGAGACAAAGAACAACTATTTGGCAGTTGTTGTGCATCTATAAAAACTGATAAGAGTTATAAAACAACTTAGACAACTCATATTAGTAGAAGAGTTCAATAACTGAATCTTATATTGCTTTATGTTTACAATTTTGTATATTCATTATTCATCTTCCTGTGTACATTCATTATTATTATCATTTGTGTGCTTGATTAATATGGGAATAAGAAAGCTTTATTACATTTATCTATCTTCTCCTTATGAGCGGATGTGTTATATATATATATATATATATATATATATATATATATATATATGGCGGCGTTATATATATATATATATAGATGGGTCCTGTTAAATTCTGCTACATAATTGTATCTAATTGTTTGTAATTTTTATTCATGGCTGTAAACTAGTAATTCCCTATCATCTTTTTTAAAATTTTGCCTACGTAACTAATGTCTGTTTTAGGAATAATAAAAGCATAAAATTACAATTTCTAATTGTTGATAATTACTAATAATATGACTTATTGACGACATTTGGTTAATTTCTCATTGGCCGGTGGGTTTTGGACGGTTATCTGGAAGAATTAAGTAGTTTCCCACTGGTAGAGATAGGACACATCAGTAGGCATTTCGAAATAAATCGAGTGGAATGATATGTCAAGTGGTGTATGTTGGAAATTAAGAGTCGTGATAGAAATTGTGTAAAAGGCGAGAACTTAGCAATCCGATTCATTCCTATTTTGGAGTCATTCTTATTTCTTGTGATCCAGTTGCAAGTCTGCAGACATGTCTTTTGTTATGCTTAGATATTATGGAACAGAAAAAAATTGTTTGGACCGTTCAGTGGAAATATAAAATGTTCATTTGTTTTGAACTATAATATTATCAGAAACGTTTGTGAAGTATTCAAAGGATTTCTGTACAAAGCTATTTTCACGTCACGCGTCTTTGCGGACGAGAACATTTATGGTTTTTAAATTTATATGGAACGTTTCAGTTTGGACTTTTATGTAACTTTATAAGGATAATTTTTGATACACTTCGTAATATTGTAAGTTCCATATTTTCATTTATAGCCTCGATAATTAAATTGTTTGCTCAGCTTTATAAAACATGTTCTGTTCGATTTTTTCATTTACTTAGTTTATGATCATTGATTCGTAAATATACATGGCATCATTTCTAAGGACTATGTCACTCAAAGTGCCTCGGAATGTCTTTGAATGTGTCTTGAAATGTTTCAGTTCCACACATATAATGATTACCGCCTTCCAGAATCAACTGCATGTAGTAGACAATATTTTAAATACCTGAAGAATTTAATGGTGCATAGATGTCAAGCGTAAAATGCTGTTTGTCACTCTTGCAACGTTTTGCAATTCCAGGTGAGTTTTATAACATGAATATCCTCGAAAAAGACCCGATGAAGTCATTCCTGTGGTGACTGTAGACTATAGATTGGCGACCGGGTTGATCAGCATCTGGTTCCTTTCAACATTTGATTTTACCCTATCGATCTCCGAGCCGTGACCTCTCATATTTGGGTACATTGATGGCTCGCTTTTTATTTCAGTTGTGGTCGAACGATATGTAGTATCCAATTCACCCGCGCTTATAACACCTCGCAACCCGATGTCCAACTATATCATGTAACGACAACTGATAATAATCTTGATGGAGAAGCAAGTACCATCCATCCGCAATTGATACATATTGTAGACGAAAAACCCACACATATGATAAAGTGAACTATCACCATTGATATTGAGAACTACTACGTATTCTACCGACACAATATGAGACTACGTGGACTTCGTTAATACTGGTGTTGCAAGTGTCTCGTGGCCGTCGCTTCAATTTAAGATTGACACCTTTCCGCTCTGCATGCGAAACGCTCACGTGCAAGGCCCTTGACACCGTCGAGGGGCAAATCCATTTTCAAAGGATAGTATTGTGTATCTAACTCCAGCCTAAACCAGCTCGCTGGTGGGTAGGGCAATAAATGAGTCCTGCTTGTATAGCTGAATCACAAGTCTTTCGAAATCTTTTACGCTCAGAAAAGACAACAACGGTACCACCCTCCATCGCCCTCCCTGGCCGTGACAATGAATTAAATGAGGAGGACCTGAGTCTCATCCTCGACGAAGCAAGCGAATACTGTGTAATTAAATAGAAATGCAAGCGCTTGGGCTGTCAACAATGAAGTGTCCCAAAACTAGCTAACAGCCAAAGGAATAAAAGAAACGCGCCGATAGATTATGAAATATTCACTTTTGAGACCCACAGTAAACTGTGTTTGGTCTGCGGAAACTTTAGAAGAAAAATCAACAGCAGACAGAGCTGAAATAATAGAACTGTCAAAACAGCTGGGAGGAAAACGTTCTTGCTCTCTTGTTGTACTCCTATTTTACATTTAGTAATTACGCAATGGATTCGTTATAAGATTTGAATTCTTCCTCTCTTGGCAATGTTTCTGCCTTTAACAAAAGCATCAATTGAAACGCTGTCTTCTGACTCGAAGGAACTTGGAAGTGATACATCGTTGATACAATCGTGGCTTCCTAGCTTAGCACTGCAATCCATACATTGAATATTTCTGGCTCTTGTTTGGTAAACAGAATAATAGTAAGGTAATAGGTTGATTCTTGATAATGGTGTTTTGTCTATTGTTTTATACCAAGATACGGCATCAGGAATAGTAACTTGTTCCTTGTGTGTCTTGGTAATAATTGGCTCCAGTGTAGGCAATCGTAATGTCATATAGCTACGATGAACCACATAATCGTATTCAGATGATTATTCCGCAATACGTTCGGTCGGATGTGTACTTAATAACTTCGAACGGCGATATGACTGATCTGACTGACATTCAGTTAAAAGGTCATCATATTCATGCTCAAAGTAACAATCATGAGCAGGTCCGGACTAAAATGAATTGCATCTGCAACGTGCTTATAGGTCTGGGAGATGATGTTTCAGACTCTAACCCTTCTGGATATAGATGTTTCTCATTGTGCCTGACACTGCAAAGGTCTTCATTAAAAGTGGAACCAGTCAGATTATCCGAAGGATTGCTTTCTGTCAGAATGATATTACCTTCTTCAGTCCTAAGTGCAATATCGCTGTTTTGTAAATAATTACTAGAACTGTTGTCGGAAGCTTGACTACGGTTCCTCTCCGTCTCATTATTAGTCGTGGTCTTTGGTACTGAAAATGATGAAATGTATAGAATTACCAAATGTATATCTATCAATATTTTATGAACACAATTGTTTGATGTTCTATGAGACTTTTTATCCGGATTGGAAATTCGAGTGATTTCTTTCTTTCGAGGCTGAACAACCTAGGAATGATAAATTTGTACACTTGTTTTAATGCGTATGTTTTCATCCATTTTTATCATTTTTCTTTTTGTATTTTATAGGAGGTCTGGAAATTGCTGGTGCGCAGTGATTAATGTGTCAGATTCCTAACCACATGACTTAGGGTTCAAATCTAATGCCATGATTCTGGTATGTTTCTGGTCATGGCACTGCAAACTAATTTCATCAGCAAGATACAATATATACAATAGTCAATAAATGAGTCATATTATTATATGTGCATGTCACCTTGACAAACTATGTATGATGTTTCATCCACGTCAAGGTTATTAATAGGAACAGTTTTTAATAGTTTGCTACTAACAAGCACTAGCTGAACAAAGCCCATTTAAAGTTTTATAGATTACGTTCGCACATTAATATCTATTTCACTTTTCTGATTTAACAATTACAATCCCGGCTTTACGACACAAGTTCACTTTCTTTTCTTCTTTCTTTATTTATTTTTGCTTGCAGTCTTTCTGTGCTATATTTCGTTCTTTCTTTTTCTTTCTTTCTGCAACGTAAAATAAATTCTAATGGTTTGAGAAATTGCATATAACTGTTTCCAGCCATTCAAATCCATGTAGAGATTCAATGCAAAATGAGTTAAACACAAATAAAGCAAACAAACAGGCAAACAAGAGTTATTAGATAAAAGTATGCCATTTTCTTGCAATTCTTTTTTCCTAATGTGGGCTACGATTTTTTTTCTTGATTCATTTCATTTCGTCTGTATTCAGTACTTTGTGATGATTCAGGAAAGGTTGGTTGTTGAGATCACATATTCCTGTAGAACAGTATGGCAGTGTCATATCTTTATTTAGTAACATAATGAAGCTTTGAAATGGAAGTAAAAACAAATATCTCTTACATAAATATTTAAGGACGAATCTGTAGCATTATAGGCATACCTCTCCATTGTCGAAGCTTCCGCACGGCAATTATAATGAGACAAGCAGATGATAGAAACCACTCTGACTTGTCTGTAAGGGAATACATGTCTCATATTAACACACCTTAATGAGGTACGTTATAGCAGAATACATATATTCGTACTGACCGACCAACATGCATGTTAAATATGATATAGGCATTGTAGAAGTTTCTTCGTCTAATGCATCTAATCAAATTGGTCAGGATATACCAGTTATGTACCAAACTAACAATTATTTTATTAATAAATAACATTTATCGTGTATTAAATAACAGAAGTGTTATCTTTGGATAGAGTACAAATTCATTTCATTCTATTATAGATAATACAAACAATTCTGCCTTTGAATCCTATAACACATAGTGTTTGAAGAACATGAACAATGGTATGTATCTTTAAGTTTTATTGCACTGAGCATAATGCGCCTTTAGTTTATGTACTTAATTTAGTTGCATAGCTGGAACGAATACTTGAACTCCATTATATTTATTTGTCTTTTAATACTTAATATTTTCTTCATTAGAGTTCGAGGGACTAGGTACGCCGGTTGTGGCGTTGTTTACTAAATAAACAAAAATTCAATAAAATATGCATTAGGACTACAGCAAACGTCTCACCAATCCTACCCCATGCCAACATATATTGTGTATAGTAAAATGCTCACTGTTGCATGCAGTAGCGGCAGTGAACATAAAACAAAAGCTAGAAAAATGAATAACAATTTGTTCACCAAAAATAGATCCTGCCTCTCCCACATCCCATCCCTAACCCAAGATGATCAATAGATCTATTGTCAATAGCAGGACGTATGTTTTCTGAATGTGTCTTCTACATAATTTCCCCCCTTTCTTGTGGCGATTAATATCGGCTTAGATTTCCGGAATCTTGGTATTTATTTAAATAAAAGTCTTCTGATGTTTCAAATCTTTTCAAACAGTTTGTGTCATTTACGTATACAGTGTCACAATGCAAATCTTACTGTCTCTCTATCTTATAGGCACAAATCAGAAAAGGGTTTGTCGACTCAAGAGATTGGTTGAAAGTATGGTATGCGTGCTTTTGCTGTCAGAATTTTATTAATCCATAAAATGTGTCCAAAGTTTTGATAGCTCAGTGAGTAGAAATATTGTGATACAGTACTTCTGTTATCGTTGTCAATCATATTTAATTGTGTACAAAATATGTTATAAAGACATACAAATTGCATAATGTTGGATGCTTTACCGCCTTGTTATAGCCACTGGATTGAAAAATAGAAACATAGCGCAAACTTGAGCAAGGACATGAAAACCATCTATCTTCAAATCTAACGGATTATGCTGTATGAAAATAGAAATGTATAAACACATTGTATTTAGAGTCAATTTATGTACGTTTAGTACAGCATATTGAGATATTTGGTCGAGTGATCTGAGTCAATTTTCTTGAGTATAGTTATACGTGCAGTTGAAATATTAGCAATGTAATACATTTAAGGACAAACAATTTGGAGCATTGACAAGAATGCATTTCAGTTGGTTAGTTCGTATTTTCTGCATCCATTAGATTTGATAACATTATAAGACAATGTTATTGTTGTTTTCTATTTCAGATGCATTTAATAATGTGACAAAGTAAAATCATTAATAGTGCGTTACTGCAAACACAAAGATCATCGTTTTCAAATCTTTCCAATATAATATACGTATAACATGTTAACGGATTGTGATTATTTTAAGTACCTTTATTGACTGCTCGAACTTTTAATTACTTTTCTAATATTATATCAAAGCAATGGCATCACTCCTCTTTCTTGTTTACGCTGTGCCCATCTGGCAATATTTGAACTATATTTAGGGGTAATGCTTAGCTTTGCGACTTTACAGTAAATCGAATCAAGCGAATTACATGAATAGAATAGCTTTGAAAAACATTTGCCTTCAGTGTAAAATAATACTGTTACAAGAGAAACAATATCATGCCTTAGTCTGTTTCTAACAAACTATTTAGGAGTTAGAGATCCTGGGAAACTGAATGTACCGAAGGGACGTAGAAGAATCAGTGTGGCAGCACTCCATTTTAGTAACGTAGCACTGGTATAACGTGAAAACTTGAACTGAAGTTTCCTCAAATTATGTTGCATTTAGTAATATAGAAAATCAAGATTGAAATAAATTTCTCTGGTTCATGATTGGTCAACGTGTTGTTGTCGACATCGTAAAAGGACATTTAGTGTTCAATTGAGAGCAGATTCATGATCTCTGATATAGATACCAAATCTCCTCTACGATACAATGATCACCTCAGTCTTAGCCTGTAACGGCAGATTCCTACTGGAAAATATGGTGCAAAGGTCGAGATAGAAGACACATACTCAGTTTCCATTCAAAAGCATACATGAACAGAACTGCTTACAGTTTCTATTAATTCACAACTGGAGTCACTGTACGAATGCTCACAAGACTTGAGTGTGTAGCATCTGCCATCTCACGTGACCAATTTGGACCAGAATTTGCTTTGGTATGCCATGTGCAAAAGTGTAAGTTCAAAACATTTATCTGTAGTTTCATGTATATCGGACCAAAACAGCCGTATTATTATCAATATTGTAACTATATGCTTGTCAATTTGGATTTTTTTTATGCAAGCAACACTCCGTTTTGCTACCGTGAGGTCTAGACTAAATTTTGCTTGGTATGTTTGCACAATAATTAACTATTTTGAAGCTGTACCTTAAGAGCAAAGAAAATTTACAGTAATGTAAAAGTCATTCGGCTACCAACTGAATAAAACGTCCATGTGTAATGGCAATCATTCAGTGTACAGAAGTGACATGGATGTAACTCGCTATGTTGTCATTGTGCTAGGTGAGTTTGGTATCGTTGAATGTAATATAACGTTCGCTCTGCTTAACAAGAATTATAACGTTTATTTCTATTCCATATGTATTACCTTAACTATCGCACTTACCCTTCTGGCAGCTTGTACCACATCCAGATTGTAAAGACAAACGGCATTAACAGCATGCTAAATGCACAAAAAGTATTAATTTCATCCATCATTGTATAATTTCTGACTTGGCTCTGGTCCGGATGCTCTGACACTCTCATCTTGTTTGCCTTTGAATCCACACGGACTTGTCAGTGTAAACATAAAAAGTAAAGAAAACAGCCTGCTCACTGTCCCCTCCCGTTGTCCGGAAAAGTACATTTTTTAGCGAAGGGATGATGTTCCTTGGACAAAATAAAATTGTCGTCTGCATGCAATATTTGCAATGTTTAATTTAAATATTTCTCAAACAATAAAAAGATCAACACTTCAGACGTTGAGAACTATGCAGCTCCCAAATTAAGTTAGAAATTGATGGATGAAGTGACTTGCAATTTCGATATCCTTGATGCATTTGGTTTTTAAAATTGGTGGGTGGATGTGGGTTACAGGCTGCCTGAAGAGTAGGTGAATACTATAATTTGGTAATGCCAGTGCTAACCTAAGCAGATCAATGCATCTAAATATGTAAACTCTAATTTAGCGCCTCTGTCGTGAGTTATCTGTTATACCCTATTACTTTGACAAGTGTCAAGCTATTGGTCATACTAGATAAATACCTGACGGTTTCCCATCCTTCCACACCGAGAGAGTCCTAGCTAAAGCTAGTATGTCTTCAACCCATAACCAGAACTGAAATGAGTGTATGTTGTCTTAAAACGTATACAATATGAAAAAAATCAATTGGAAATAGGTTTGTACCGGGTTATTAGACGCAGCATTGCTGCATTAAGCATGATCGACATACGCTGTACGTATATTGGGCGACAATGTTAAAATCGCCGTAATATTAAAATAGTATAATGCCGTAGTACTTAGCATAGCCTGCGAATGCCTGTTTCGCATTACACAAATAAATGAATTCAAAAGACAATATATTACAATATTCAATGTGATGTTATAGATTAAATAAATATAGCTCAGTTCACATTTCTGTTCGGAGCAATCAATATTTTGCATTTCAAAAGCTGGGAATTATTTACAAAAACTACATAGGCTGGTAATCCTATTCAAATAAACAAAATATTTGCTTCAAGGAAAAGGTAGCCTCATTGTCGTAAATATCGTACACGAGACAACACAGAATCTCAGTCTAGAAGTATTTTTGTGATAATTGTTGAATCTGTTGCCTATTATGGATTAGGCAAATCATAATTTTTAGGAGTTCCTTCATGGTATTTTTAAACTTTGAACAATTGATGCGTTTTGATCATCCAGTGACTCATTACCAGTGTCACTCATGGATAGACCTGCCTTGGACTGGCCTCATATCATGAATAATCCCATTAAAGCTACTTACTTAATCTTTGTACGCATGATACGTACCAACATAATAGTCCAGTTCGAGATATGCATGATATGGACTGTTGATGTGTTAAGAGCGTCATGTTTCCTAGTCTAATATTTTCAGTAAAATTAGAATGAAAACTTGTCTGGTGTAGCTAGTACTACGTAAAATTCGGAGAACAGCACTAGGTACAAATTCGTGAAGAAGAAGTTATACAAAGGTCACTAGCACGGAATTCAAGAGAAAACAAATGTCGTCCAAAACAACATATAGGCGCCCTTATCTAACCATGATATTTCTCAAATGATGAACGAGAAATTTGTTTCACTCAATACACAACTTTTATTTCATCCATGTAATGGATTGCAATGTTTGTACAGTTCTGAAACGACTCTCTCCGCGCGCATTGAATTAAATAACATGATATGCTGGTTTGGTGTTCCTTACAAACACATTTTACTATAGATGATTAGTTTCGACACGAGTAAGTTAAGTCATCGAGGTCAAATCCAAAATACAAATAAGGGCTTCAGAAATGATATATAGTTAACAAAATCTGGAGCATATTTTAAAAGTAAGTATACAAAACACAAACTATTTTAATGCAAAACAAACGAATCATCCACTGATACAATTTATGATTAAGCACAACCTGAATTAAGGAATGAGAGAAAAATAGAGAAAATGGTGAAAAGTCATTTCAATGGTAGCCATCACTCTTGTCCATGTTGTTCATTTAATAAATTTAGTCGAATATAAATGTATCTGAATATTTAGTAATATTGGATATTTAATATTCAAAGAGATTGTTTTGTAAATACGTCAACTCTCATTACCGAATATAGCCCTATATAGGTATAAATTGAAAGAGCCAAAGGAACTAGAATCTTCGAGTATCAGATGGGGAAATAGAAAAATAGTCTTCAATAGTTTCCGTACCATAGTAATTGGTGGTACTAATCTCATACTCCGATATCTATTTGCATTTGAGCAGCGCACTTATTCACGTGGATTCCAACATTTCACTCAGTTAAAATAGGTTCTATGATCAGATAGCCGGAAAAGTTGCTGGATTTATTCGCTCCAGTTGGATTTGTGTAGCTGCATCCACTGTGCGATTTAAAATTATTCTATTCCTTTGATTCTTCTGGAAATGTTTTGACAAGGCATCTGCGATGGACTGTTGTCCCATTCAGAAGGAGTTTAACCGCAAACTGTCGCTTCACCGCATATAACATGAGATAATCGCAGCCCTGTGCTATGGTAGAGTCGCCATGACCTTTGCTCATGTCGCGAAGGATAAAAGGTGACACAAATTTCCTATATATTTTGTAACAAAATCTTACTGAAAGATTTGATTGCATGGCTACATATGCAAGGGCGTCCAAAGAAAGGGGAAGGAAGCTGGTAACAGTGCAAGAGGGCAAGGTAACTTTTAGAGGACGTGTGGGCCATTCATCTAGCTATATACTCATAAGACATGATACATTTTGGTATCCTGACTGTCACAACTTTGCATGCAAAATACTAAGGAAACTTACGTGGAACAATATATCTTCTTGTCCCTATTTTATCCGAATCTACTAAGATGGTGTCATTTCCATAATCCACAGAACTGATATCTTCCCGGATACTACTGAGACTATCATTGTTCTCTTGGATAGCTTAGCTCTTCTTGGTGCCATAGTTCATCATATCGTTCCCATGTAGCATACTGTTATAACCAGAGAAGTTTCTGTTTAACAACTTTCTATTATTTTCAGTTTGATCAATATGTACATTCGCATTTACTCCCGTTACATATCTGTCATCCTTCAAAATCTGCAAAAGAGCATGTTTTGTAAAAGTCCTAAAATTGTGTCATGTATTTCCATTTAAGTATTTATTAAATCTAAAGTGAAAGTAGGTCATAATTGCAAGCACATTATCATGCATTTATCTCAAAAAGGTACTGAGATGGCTGTTAATCTACATAAATCTTTAAGCTATAATTCTGTCTTGTTTAATCTTTCATTTACTGCTTAAACGTATCTACCTTCAGATCTACATATTTAAAACATGGTATAAATTAAATGTATGATTTTCACTCAAGCGTGTTAGTGTGTATATTAGTGGAGTTAAAAACCTTTATATATATATATATATAAGTATATATATATATATATATATAGAGGTAGTATAAGTATATATATATATATATATATATATATATATATATATATATATAAGTATATATATATATGTCCTCAACTGCAAAACGAAACTGGCCCCATGCAATATTTTCTCCCTTCTTTGATGAAGTATGTCTTTTTAATAAGGAATCATGAATCTATCAGATCGCATATATTGTAGTACTTTTCACACTTAAATATTATATACCTTTACATTTATCAGCTAGAGCAACGTCGTCGTAGTTTGTTATAAATTAGATGGATGTTTTGAATTTATATTAGAAATATCCTGCTGTATAATTTTGCTTGCTCACCTTTGGTATGCTCTACTAAGAACAACATTATAATGCACATTGTGGTTACGATATCCGTGATTTCGCACTAGAATGTGCCTACACAAATTTGCAAACGGTAAGAAGGTATCCAAAACTGCAGAAGCTGACCTTTTTCTTACATTACGATCAAACGGCCTGATTTTCTAGGCTAGTATATATGATATATTGCCTAAGGGGAAAAGCAATATGGCAGATGATACACTCACTAGCAGTATTATAGATTATACACTGATTAGATCCCTTTTGTATTTAGTTCCAATTAATCATAACATAAATCTAGAGATCTGAAGATCTTATCAGAGCAAAGAAAAACATATCAAAACTTACGTCTGCCACTGTTTTAAAATTAGAGACGAGTCAGAAACTGGATGAGATAAGTAATACACCTAGGAATACCATCAATGTTCTTGGAAACGTTGATAAGTAGGAAGTTTCGGGAAGAAAGGAAGCAAATCGTTAGCGTCGGCAACATCGAATGTAATAACAAAGAACTTGTTGGCAATTTACAATATATCATTTAAATAAAAAGGCGTGGTTAAGTGCGATACACTGCTCTCGTTTCCTCTCCACTATGTACTAGGGCGTGGGAACAAACAAATATACTCTTCATCAATTCCAAATCTGCTCAGGATCGTAGTAGGACTACATCGGAATCTCATAATATTTCGATTTAAAGATATTTTAGAGTCAAGAAAACAGTGTAGCTGGTTTTCTTAAGCATAACATATTAAAGGAGATAGAAAGATAATATATGTTTAAATACACTAAGTAATTATTATAACACGTGGTTGTCATTTAATAAAATATATGTAACACGACTCTAATAGGAATTATTTCCTTTAGTGTCATGTGAGATGTGAAAAGAGTAATCTGAAAAGGCACAGGTAGCACAGAATAATATTACAAATGTCGCATTCGCTCGAATTAAAGATTTTGTCAGAGGTATGTGTGCAGTAAATCTCATACAGACCAATTGATGTGGTCTGAATCTGGAAATATTGCACCCAATAAAGATTATTTTTCTCTCCGTTATCTATTTAAATTGTCTCAAAAGCAAACGCTTTAAGTACAATAAATAATTGTTCTTGTCAAATTGGTTCATGGGTATTCATTCATGTAGTATTTAAGTTTGGCCTATGCTCATTTAGTTCTATTTTCTAGAAATTATAGATTGCCAATTACTTCATGGAAATCGGCTTTCCATACTTTGACGGTTATCCTATGATAAACATGCAATGGAGCAAGTACTTGCTCGAACTTTAAGATCACGTTATCTCTAATTACATGTAACCTAAGTTATTAAAGTTAAACACTGAGTAGACGATTAAAGTTAGATACTTTAATCAAACATTTCGTGTTATTTTCTGTATATGTCTATGAATGATCAATAACAAAATGAAAACACTATCAACTAAAACTAATATCGAGAATAAGTAGATCAAACACGTAATGCAACCAGAATGTTCACAGTGCTATTTGAAAGTAATAAACAAATAATTTTTGCATGAAAATCTAGCCAGAACTACATTAGCATAATAAAACTACCAATTATATATGTGTGCATGAATTAAGTTTTAAGAGATACGGTGAAAATGAATTTCCTATAACAAAGGCTTACTGGTACATAAGCAGAAAAAGGATATACTTGAGAACGGATAGACAGAGGTACAAGACCAAATCTAACTGTCACTCCTTCAAACAGATTAGATAACAGTAAACTGAAATGGAACCGAATCGAATTGAACCCGCAGTGAGTGGATTATTGCACAATATAATCATCACACAATAACCATCAAAAATGCAATCCTCATGTCACATGAATCCTCTTAAAACAACCATTAATAGAGTGAAAACAAAAACTTGTTGCAGCAAAAATGTATTTTACTCGAAAAGGAAGCATGAATTAAAGAAGTTGTGTCAGCCAACCATGTTAGTATCGTAGCGTTTTTTGTGACTCTTTGATGACAATAACTAACTCTACTCTATATATTTGTTTTATCAACGCACTCACAATATTATAGAGATTATCTAAGAGTAACGTGCACTTGGGCCACGCTGAATGAGAAGTGAACGTTTACTGAACATCTGGTAAACTTATTTAAAAAGTAAAACTAGGTACTACTTTCTAGTGTATAATTGGGACCGCTCTATTGGCCTCGTGGTTTGAGCGTCCACCTCGGATATGGGTGGTCGCCGGGTCCAACCCCGGCTGAGTCATAGACAAGACTTAAAAAATGATAGTAGCAGCTGCCTCACTTGGTGTTCAGCATGAAGAGGTTAGTGATAGGTCTGGACGGTCTGGTGTCAGAATAATGTGACTGGGTAAGACATCATGCTACATGTTTGCGGCAAGATGCCCCAGTGCTAGACATCACTATAAACTGCCACACTGTAGACATCGTATAAATATGGCTGAAATTTTTTTAAAGCTTTGTTAAAAATCCAAAACACACACAAAAACACACACTAGTACATAATTTCAAGAGGAATTGTTGAGGAAAGCGGGAATTTTATAAACTAAATGTTCTAAGTTGCATAAATTAACAGTACATGTAAAGATAAATAAAACCTAACTTAGAAAGGTTGCTGTTTTCTTCTAAATATACCTTTCCACGATGGTATCACCATAACTAGAGAGACAAAAACACAGCCAACACAGTTTTATTGAGTAAAGTTCATAATTGTATTATAATGAAGAAAAAATGAATTTGAAACCCAAAAGGAAAATAAATGTTTTCATAAATTTCTTAACGTACGTTTATTTTGGTCATTAGCTAAGGTGAATTCTAGACGGGTAAACAAATAACAAAACGAATTCACGATACTCTAGCGCACAAAATGCATTTCGACCAGTCAAAATACTGAAGTTAAATATCTTTACAAATACTCCTATATGAGATTAATATATCACAAGGAGATGTAAACAGATCATGTTTAATTAATAGCGTTGAACAGCTGCAATAATGAATAACGCTATACATTGTACAATGCATCGTCATACAAAGAACTGCGAGAAACAGAGGGATATAGAGGTAAAATTATCATCACCAACATTATATCTTACTGAATAGAAGCAATATGCTGTTTTAATTTCCCTTATTGGTTGATTATAGTATTTCTGACCCTGATAGTTTCTTCCAGATTTGCTGATCATCCGTACCGTTAACCCATAAGATAGTTAAACACGTATTTAGAGTGAATTTCCCTGCAGTTAGGAATCTGTCTGTGTACATGCACGAAAGATCGAACCAAACGAAACTTCGACATTCAAAACCGTAATGATTTACTTTTCCAGTTGGAAATATTTGGATAATATGTAATGTACAATTAAACAAAAGGACAAAATCTATACATTTGACAGCTTTTGTGACTAAAATATGTTTGGTTCTATCTTTAAAATGGAGAGAAGTGTTGAAGAAAGAACAGATAATTATATCTGGAAGCAAGTGTACATGAGGTTTTATAATAACGGTACCAGTTTAACAGTTTACAATCTGAATTCAAGGCCTAACTCTATTATTACCCCAGTGTTATCAAGTAATATATTTGCTTGGATTGCTTACATTCTTCCACGAGTACCAGCATCAAACGAGGCTAATGTATTGAATTACCATCAGACTGTGATTGAAAATTTGAGTACAAAAGTATAGGTAGGCAAACAAAATCAACTATTTTGTTTAAAAGAAAACAAAACATTTCTTTTGGATAATATTATTCCTTTAAAAGTACGACTTTGTAAATCTAACAATGGACAATTTTAATGGGGTGCTTGAATTAGGAAGGAAATTGTACCATGAAAGTCTATAAGTATAGAATCCGAAAGGTGACCGGTGCCATTCAAGTCAGTAACCTTGCCTTGAACACCATGTTGTTCCTTGAATGGTAAAACATACGTTCGTTTCGTTTAATGCACAGATTTCAATAAATACGGTCCATATGATCTTCAACAAGATATGTAAAATTCTCCTGACATATGATATAATGTAGAAGTATTGCAATTGCTAGCCTTCTTGCTGCAAAGTTTAAACAAAGATGTGTTAGTGTTTGCACATGATCGGAAGGAGCATCGACTTGTGCAATCAATCTGCAACTTAAGAAAGGATTGACATAAAGCATAGTTATAAAATGGTAAATATAACTAAACGTCAATGCTTGAATTAATTAAAAGTGTCAGAGTCATTAAAATAGGAATTCATATATTTCTTCGCAGTTCTCTCGATATAAAACTGTAGTTTTTAAAACAAATATGTTTTCGACCGCAGATCTGGTAAAATCGTTAATGTTTTAACTGGTATGCAGAGTCAGCGTGTTCAGTTGGTAGACACTGTAAAACCGGAATCAAATGGTTTTATGTGCGAACTCAGTTGTATATATAAACGTTTGGGCTTTTTCAGGTGAGCACTTACAGCTGGTGGATCGAAGATCACCAGCTGTAAACTTGTACTAGTGTCTGGGCAGTTACCGTTACTAGATGCACTCGATTCAGCAATAAATGGATACCAATATCTGGCGGGTTGTTAGCCTTCCTTTATCTAGTCATCTCAGCTGGAATCTAGTACCAGGCTGTTAACGTGGATTCATCCAGACAGCACAGCTATAAACGGATATCACCTACTGCTATACAGCTATATCGGTCTTCATGGCTGTAAATAGGTACCATCATTTAATGGGTAGTATCTTAGTAGTATCATGTCGAAGCAGCTGCAAAGTGGTACCAGTATCCGGATTCAGGTTATCATGCGGCGAACTGGTGTCTCATTCTGCATCGTTTCACTCCATGGAACATGGGATAATGTCCCGCCATATTGAGTTTTTAAAGGGATTAGTCAAACGATACTTTCTACACCTCCCATCCTAGCAAAATTTAGTTCATGGGTTCTCGTGCGGTAGAAGCACGCTTAAAATAAGACCAATACAAGGTAGAATTTGTAACATCCTTAGAATGAACATAATGACAACAAATGTGTATCCCGAATGAAGCAAAACAATGTAATTATGAAATACTTTTACTGTTTAAGTTAAACAAGGCATTTTTACATTTTATAGCTTAGCATGAAATTGTCATAGGATAGCACAGATTATTAAATGACATGATTTAAGAATAACAAGCACACAAACACAACTACTATGATAGCGCAGTAGAACTTTTATTTTAACTTTAGTGATTTTAAATGAAACTTGATGTTCTTCCATGGCACATCACGGCTAATTCTTTCTCGTTTTATTATACATTTCTCCTCCCAATCCGCGGCGACCTATCTCCCTCCCCACACCTTCGACAATAACCCAGGAATCTTAACCAAACTCGTTGCATATATGATTTATCTTTGTATTATCAATGTACCATTGGGGTTTAGTGAAATATATGCAGCCATGCATTTTGTGTACTTGACCTTTGACCCTTCCCTGGGACTCCATGTGTGAGGTTCTAAAAGTACATTCATCTCGCAAATGTTATCACATGGGCACACTATGCACCTAAAGTGCTAAATTTCCACCCAGCAATATTGAAGAAGATGACGTAACGCACAAACCCAGGAATCTTAACCAAACTCGTTGCATATATGATGTATCTTTCAATATTGACAATATTTCTAAGTGACCAATCGGAATCCGTATCCCTTTACAGTTCAGTATAATTGTATTTAAGCTTTGCATTTGAATTTGTAATAACTTCATGCACGCTGACCTATGGATATTCTGATGGCATTCAAACTCCTTGGGCAAAATAGTTTGAAACATGGATCTAATAGTTGATGTGGTCATCTTTTATATACAGAAAATCTCCACAAATTCGGATTATAAAAATAGGTTTCTATCAGTTACAGAAGAACTAGCGATTTCGGAAACATATTGTATGTGATGTAATGAGAGTTTTGTTTCAACTTCATCGTTAACAACAACAGCGAAAATAATAATAATAATAATAATAATAATAATAATAATAATAGTAATAATAATGATGATACTAATAATAGGAGTGATGAAAATGGAAAGGATTTCGTGGAAAATCTGAGTACAAAACACGTGTGGTTGTATCAATATTTTCGTTATGTGTCTGCATTACGTGTGAAATTTCTACTAATGGTGAATCCGTACAAATTTGTTGTAATTAAATAGCTGCAATGTTTACTGTTTCACTAAGTTCATGCGTATTTTATGAAAGCAAAAATGAAATTTTTGTTAACTTATAAATTCAGACCAATACTGGAAGTGAGATTTTATTGTATTTCGCCATGTGTCTAGTGCAAATGGAATTTGAAGTGATGACGAATTTCTCACATGAAACAAATATAAAAAATACCGAGATTCATACTTCGTGTGTTACTGAAGGAATAAATATGTTTCGTATTTTACTTTTGTTTTGTGAATACAAATATAAACAATGGTAAGACTCTACTCTTTTAATTGCAATCATTTAATTGATCAATGTCAACATTTAGACGGACTTTCATCAATTAATGGACATATGTGATTAAGAAATGCATTTGTGCCACCTACTTGATAAAAAACTTTACGTACATTAAACTCTATAATTATAAATATGTATCCTAATCCCTGATGACGTTCAGTGAGCTCCCAAACATAATAGACAGCATTTTCAGAAAAGTCGCCTTATTTAGGTTAATGAAAATTTATAAATGAATCAGGGTTCGCACGAAAAAGTAAACATTTCATTGATTTTGTAAATTTATGTCAAATTCAATCGTTTTCATTAACTCATCATACAAATATTTCAACAATTGAAAGAACGGTTATTTTGGGATAGCCTACTCTATTGCAATGGATTAAAATTGTGCCATTTCTTAAAAATTAGTTTACGTTGTAAGGCAATACAAAAAAAAAATCCGATGGAGAGATGCAATACAGCGGGTTTTCACGCTGTTGTTATGGTAATATAAGGATCATAACAACTTAGTCAAGGAGAAACACAGTATCGAGTAAAATGTGTGTGGCAAATATTTATTTCATTGTAGGTATTGCAGTTTCCTTTCATTTTTGTAACTGAAACTGGTATAAGTCCATCTCGTGACATACCTCTTGTATGACATTTTCCAGACAACACCAACAAGCATATCTTGATTACAGTTTCCAATATGTTGCATGTCCATTGTTATTCTGTAGTCAGGAACAGCGATTCTTTAGAATGTCATGCATTTTCACTGATAGTGGGGAAACACGGAGGATGACAAAGGCTCCTATTTGCATTCTCAAGTCCTGATATAGCATGACACATACACACTCGTATATCGTTCCTATTCAGGATCGCAAATGTTGAGATATTCCAGCTTGTGATTTAAAAGCATCAACCAACTATGCTTGTAAACCATGCGAATGGAGAGAGTCACACAATCCAAACCACATTTGACAAGTGACGAACGAAAAGTTCTGAAATCAGTGATAAGGAAAAAAGATTAGGGTGAGAAGAAAGTTTTTCTTATAGTGGCTAGGACATCGAAAGACATTAAAAAGGACAACTTAAGGAAAATAAAATATAATGACACTTAATGTTTGAGAACAAAGCACTTAAGTGGGTAAAAGTGATTTAGTCCGGTATCTTGATCTCTAGGCCACTTTGCTGAGTATTTTGACTAGCGAGAAGAAGTAGGAAACTAGACTGGATTCAATACGATTTTTCAGAAACTAATTAAATTAGATTTATTATTCTTTGATACAAAGAATATTTAAAATAATTTTGATTACAAACATTTAATTACAAATCAAGTACAAGTGTCCCACATTACAGAAATCCGTGTGTGATGATATCGCTAGGGACAGTCAGTGGTGTGTTTGTGTGTGTGTGTGCGTGTGATAAAGAGAGAATACAACCCACTCCGATTAGCAGTTACTAGTATATTTTTATACGAAGCAAGACTTACACCGAAAAGTTTCACGACCATGTACATCAGAACAAAACGAGCACCATATGATTTGAGACTGTTCCAATACACAATACAATAGTAGGACGGGATTGCAACAGTATAAAAGGGAAATGATGCAAGGAATGGAATGTTACAAATCCTTAGTTGTTGTGCATATACATATGCATGGTTTATGTACATAAGATAAGACAGCCTAATATGTGGCTAATGTGATGAGAACTGCGACATTAAAACAGGATAATATTAAGCGTCTGGCCCTTACACTATATAAAGATATTGTGTGACGCAATACTGTTTTGATACTGTTGAACCTGGTGATTGCATTCGCTTACAGTTACTAGAAACATTTAGCAGACTCTTCCAGATGAACATTGTTGCGTTTTCATCAAATATAAATAAATAAATAAATAAATAATTCAAGACATTCCATTTCAAACATCAACATCTCATGTAAACTCTGAAATGCAGATAGTTTCATTCCATTATGTATATAACCTGAGAGCGCAAATTAAATCAGGGTCATATGTGTGATATTTTTGGACCGTCAGGATTCAATAAACGAACTTTCAGGCCAGTATTTAATCGCTTTTTAATTGTATGCTAATTATATTTACATGCTTTATAAGATATGTAATAAAACTTCACCTACGCAAATTATCGAGGACTCATATATTTTTCAACAGATTCTGACCAGAGATTGTACATTTAAGGTAGTATTTTATTTGCAGCAGTGTTAATTGTTTTATGGAGCAGAGTGTGGTTGATCTAAAATTTTGGAATAGTGTATTAAATAGATATAAATGACACGTATAATATACTATTGCCTAATCGATGAACTTTCATCTTGAGCCAAAACTATATTTTCAAAAAAATTTCTAAGTTTATTATAAACTATTTTTTTAAAATATTGCCTAATGGCATAACAATTTGGACAGGTCATCAATGAATACAAACATGTAAAATAAAGTTACCTACAAATATCGTGCAATCGGTACGGTCGGATGAATATGTAGGGAGACAGTTGGACAAACTTAGGTACGATCGGTTACAAGGATGACAAAGTAACATCAGATTACACTGATACAAGCAGAGAGGAATGAGCCGGGATGGAGTACATAAATAGCAACTATTGAAAACGAAACTTATATGATTTCAATCTTCTCTCACGTATATTGATGTAGAATATACTTACTGCACAATGACACCGGATATTAGAGCATTTAAAACTTCCCTGGAGACATTTTGCTGAAACAGTTATCGGAAGGAAGATAAAACAAACAGATCAGAGGAGGAAACACAACAGCAAATTTAACACAAAACAAGCGCTTTGAAATAAAGAAAATATTTATTTTATTATGTTCCAAACAATACAAAGCACATTCCTACTTTTGTTATGCACAGATAAATCATTATGCTTGTCAAGTACCCCGTCTTGCCATAGAGGGAAGAAAACATATTCAATTGAAAGCAGACCTGAACCAAAGGAAATTATCCAACTCATGATTTGTTCTTTCACTACTTATCATTTTCCGTCTCAAGATTGATAAATTATTGTTGAAATGTGCCGTCAATGATAAATTGACATAACCATTTGATGTTTCTTTGCATTTTTTTTTTGTGATTCCTGGATAGAAGACGTTGAAAGGATAGTGCAGAAAGAATGTATGAAAGGTATATTGTAACTCCGGTCATCATAATATTTATCATATGCAGAACATTTCTAAAGTTATTTTCAAAGTTTCTTGAATCACTAAATGGTTAGAAACGTTGCAACAGAGATAAAGGAGATTATATAAAAGAATATGATGGCCCATTGTGATAGAATATTGCATTGAAAAAATGTATTGCACATAAATGAATACCTAAGCGTTGCCCGTATTGCACTGAGGTAGCAAGGCATATCAACTAGATGCATCCAAACAAAATAGAAAAATATAGTCTATTAAACAATCATATACAAACTGCAATTTAAAGTATCGCAATAAGAACAATTAATGCCTATGAGAAAAGGAGAGTTATTGTTTAACGGACTAGAATATTAACTGCTACATAAATTAATCTGGAGACTAAGACAATTATTTGTGGACCAAGATTTAAAAATAATGCTTTGAGAGAAGAAAAAGCAAATAGATGTAAGTATTAATAAACTGATCGAGAAAATAGAGATAAATTTGCAAACGGAAGACCAAAAACTAGAATTTAATCTTGGAAGGCTAATGTGACCTATGGTACTTGCAGGTCTTGCTACGAATGTATTCTAAAGGATGCCAAGTATATAGTCCATCGATTTAAATCTGAACGTTTAAATTGTTATTGCTATCTTGTAAATAAATTTATGCAGAACAGACAGCCATTGTTAAGACTTATTTGAATATTCAGTCAGGATTTCTAACTAAAACTTAATTAGAAACTACACATACTTATAAATAATGACTATACGGGTTGCGATATTTACCTTCATATTGTATTGTAATTAACGAAGACGCAACATTTGTAATATTAGTAGCTGTGACAGATAGTAAATATTTGCACATTAAAATACCCGCTTATTACACGAAGTCATAAAAGTCACTCTCTTTAGTTTTATTTGGGGTTGTCATCTCGCTAGCTATTTTAATTGGTTGTTTGAATTACATGGAATGTCTATACTATAATTCGACTCAGGTCGCAAATTTTATTTATTCCGGGCCATCACATACGAATAAAGTCACATTATATATTTGCGTATTTTTCTCTTGTTGTTTAGATCGTGATCCTTAGATGTGGTAATAGATGCACACAGTGGAAACGGATACGTATGAAATATGCGCAATCATTATCTAATCCTATTCATTAGTCAGGGTGACTATATTTGTGATTTTAGAACTAAATCGTCTCATGTGTTTGTTGTAGAAATTTTTGCTGAGTTATATTAGCGATAAATCGAGGGATTTTAAAAGATTAATAAACTAGTATGTGATGCATATTATCAACCGCGCTATTAATAACGAGTCCCCAAAAGTGAAAAGGAATATGCTAGATGATTGCAAGTTTAAACATTCTCTACATTGTGCATTGCTATTATAAACATTTGGAATTATTTGCTAGGTGCGCAGCCGCGAACGAACGGCATAAATTACATTATGACAAAAGGGGAGCGATCGCAAATACAATGAAGCGAAGAGAATAAGAAAGTACTAGAAACACTGGGCAAAATAATACCAATAACTTAAGTATAACGCAGTGATGTTGTACACTTTCTGCATCGATTATTCAGAGAAATTCGAAAGAGCAATGGTTACGTTATTGGTGGCTGGTCGTATAAGCTATCATAAATCGTCCATTGAATCACATAATATAATCATCACTTAACAATGTGGCAGAGGGTATATTAAATCAAATCGAAGTTAGTTCCTCAGAAGTAAACAAGTATTTACAACTATTAACAATAACGTCTTGAACATGAACTTTCAAAGTCTGGAGAGTCTTGTTCGTGAAATACAGTTTTTGTTGATTTGCATTAATGGAAATAAATAATAAATGTTGAATTAGAAACCAGACTTGTTTCTGTTTGATTTTAAAACGATCCATAGAAATTCCTGCTGAATCAGTAATTATTTTTCTTTCATCCATGTCTCACTGGTCTGACGGATTTTATTGCCTGTGAATCTCTTTTCGCCTATCGTAAAATGAAACGGAAATATCTTCCATCGACAATTATTAGTTTTTTTAACATCAAATTTCATAACATTTAAAGGGACCTCTTGTTCTGTCCAAGACCTTGAAACTTGAAATTGTGTATGTAAGGAGAACACAGTTCAAGATTTACTTTCCTTTTATTTGGTAATGTAAATGCACTCTTTTTATATAAACAATTGCAAGACATACACATCTAAATGAAGATAGTAAACTATTTCAGATAATGTGTAGCAGCATTCAATGAAGTAGATTAATTATTTGAGAAGGCGATAATGTAAAATATCGACTTTGTTCCTATTAAACAAGTACCTCTCGTTATCACATTACTTTGCTGAGGGTATGCTCTATATCAACTCTTGGGGCGTATGCGTTTATGTCTAATGAGAACATACTGATATAGTGCGGTGCTTGTGGCGCGTGATTTGGTGTGTACATGGTTTCATTGTTTCGAGACTGAAAACGCTTAACTCTTGGAAGATGGCGAGGCGTATTGGTTTAAACTAGTAAGAAACACAAAGGATTCTTTATAAATTTGTTTATTATATTCGTCCAGAACCAACTGTTCTTTCTTTCATTCCTTATAATCCTTGACAACTTGCTTTTATCCTGTTCCCACGATGAGCTTATCTTGATCATGTATTAACCGTGGTAGTGCGGGATACATATATTTATGGGTGACGTCACCTGGATTTGTATGCGGGAACCAAATATTTGTATACCAAATTTGAGAATTTTCTGCAGGAATATACCACCAGGTCGAAAATTCAGCTATTGAACAAAGGTCTTGATTATTAAATTCCCAAGTCACATTTCACACTGCTGTCAAACAGGGGTTAATGGAGAAGTGATCTTTCTCTCTCTCTCTCTCTCTCTCTCTCTCTCTCTCTCTCTCTCTCTCTCTCTCTCTCTCTCTCTCTCTCGTCCATTTCCTTTGCAACATATTGCTGAGAGAGTGAGAGATAAGCAGAGCAAAATGAATTTTATAGTACACGTAGAGTATTGGGCTTTTCTTTGTTTTGTTTTTCAAACAAAATATTTCAAAAGTTAGTTAGGGAAGGAAAGGAAAATGGAAAACCTCTGTGTCAATGCATGACACCCCCGAAAAAGTAATAGTTGGTCCCTTTTTATCTTGTACATTTCTCACTCTTGATGATACGATGTATCCTCCTATATAAGAAAAGTCTCTACATTACAGATTCGTTACTAGTTTAAGCTTGATTTAGTGGAACTTGAAGTAATGGG
>JAECUM010070160.1:0-13876 GCA_016617855.1 Megalonaias nervosa | reverse complement strand
ATATATATATATATGGGAGAGATTTTGCATTGAGATATATGGGTAAAATAACCTTGCATTAATTTTATTAATTTTAATAGCTGAAGGAGAATTTAAACATTTCATCACAATTTGAACAGTTTCATGATGACCGGCTCTTCGTATCAATTACACAATGAATACGGTATGTTGTAAATTAACACAATAGTCAGATTACATGTGACCTTTGTAACAGAAAGCTTACACGCGCGATATACGGCAAGTTGCAAATCATTAAAGATTTCCAGATTTCTAGTATAGTTCCCATTGTCTTTATCAATTCTTTATACAGCAATGTTATTTCGGTTATTAAATTGTGTATTTATCTTCTTTCATTTAATAAGTGATAGAAGTCGCAAACCAACTCATTTTACCTCCAATATCTCTCTGGCTTTGTAGCGCACCAATACACTTTGGTAGAAAGTTTTTTTCATGTCAGTTACTGCATAATGTAATCATAATTTCATTTAAAGCTGCACATCGAGCATTTATTTTGCAAATCTAGACAATGATGAGATGCAATGTTTGCATATATTCCAGATGAGATGCAATGTTTGCATATATTCCAGAGACTAATATCTGCAAATTATGTATGCGTATACAATCTGGACATACCGATGCTACCAAAAATCTAAAACATCTGGAATGCCTTGTGCAAATATATTGTAGCGGAACTATCACTCGCCCTCGAGTACACTACCAGACTCTCGCTATACGGTTTTTTTTTTTAATAGGTCTTTGTATTTGGAGTGTATCTGTCTGAGGACTGGCACTCCAGGGTCCAACAGATTTCTAACCCCGGGGGATAACAGCGTATTCCTGGATTCTTGTCACTGAGTTGTGGACTAGGTCGTGCTCTGGGTCGCTGACTGGTTCGCTGAGTTATCGACCGGGTCGTCCTTCTGGGTCGCTGAGTCGTCGACTGGGTCTTCCTCTGGTGCGCCGACTGGGTCGTAGACTAGCTCGTGGTCGCATGTTGTTACCCGCTCAAGATTGTCAGAAAGACGAACAGAACAAATGATGAGAGAAGATCTTAAAATGGGTATTGTCGCAAGGTAATTATTCCAAGATGTTCGCGCTTCCTGAACGAGCATTGTAGAGCTTGTATTCTGGTCGAGGAAAAACCTTGTCCCGATTCTTTTTAGGTTCCCCGGTCTGGCCCTTTTCCTTTTCTGAGAACTACAACCAAATGTACTCGCTTTGGCTGGTTGGTTCTTCGGCTTCTCTTGAAATGGAACGTCTTCGTACAATATAGTTTCATAAGACAACGAAAATTACTCTTCGAATTTTTTTCTCCTTACACAATCCACCCCTTCACAATTATGTACTTCCACGCACATACGAATAGAATAAGGTGAAAGTCACATAAAGCACCGTTACAATAAAGCAAAACAAAAAATATTCACTAATCACAAGAGATTCAATGTTCAGCTCGAATGACAATCATTATTTCACAATACTTCGTCACAGCCACCATAACACTTGTTCACTATTCCGGATTAGAACATTTCAACATAAAATTCTTTCAACTGCTTGCGTAGTTTCCTCTGTCTTTTGAAAGTCCCTGGTGCATTACAGAGCCTGAACGGCATAAAACTGAACTCGTATAAACCTTGCCTACTTGCGAATGTAGTATACTTCTGATCCTCTGGATCCATTTCTACCTGCCAATATTCACTCATGAGGTATAAGCTCGAGAACCAAGTTATTCCTGATATCGAATCAAGCGACTCGTGTATCCGCTATAGAGGGTACATATTTTCGCTGTCACTTCGTTCAAGGCAAACTAGTCGACACAAAACCTGGTTATGCCATCCTTTTTCTTTTACTGAAACCATTGGCGACAACCATGGACAAGACGATGGTGCAATTATTCCTTTCATCAACATGTCGTTCACTTGCTCCTCAATTTCTTGCCTGCATGAATTGGGATCCTTTTTGGGATGATTTTATTGGTCTTGAGCTCCCCGTGTCAATTTTGTATCGCTTATTTGCAGTTCTTCCAGGATCATAGTCAGCTACAGCGAAGAGTGACTGATAGTCGCAGATAAACTTACTCACATTTCTTGCCTGTTCTTCAGAAAGTGATTCTTTTGATGTCTGAACCAGCTCTACCACGGTTCTGATCAGCACCCTCGAAAATAGGATGTCATGGCGCTTTCCAAACTTCTGATACTGCTGTACCATTCCAATTTCTGTCACTGCTGAAGACGACAACTTGTCAACTTTTCGTGGAATATTTTAGCATCGCTGGAAAATTCACTGTTCTGGCTTATCCTACTTGTCTTTTAAACGTACAAAATAAATTCTCCTTGCCGATGGAAGGGCGACTCTCATTAACATCGAGTCTCCACGAGCTAAACTTAAAGAAAATCCAATCCAAGAATTCACTCCGCTTTGATGTCAGCAACTAGCATTGTATGTCGTCGACGAACCCCAAATAGACTTATTTCGAAATATCCCTTCCCATAGACCGACATAGGTCTACCTTCTGCAAGACTGACTTTTCCTCTTATTGTGATGAGGTTTGACCTTTTCACTGGTTTTAGATTACTCTAGATTAGATTTTAATAGTTACGGTAGCACCCGAATAAATCAGGAGATCGACACCAGCCCCTTCAATGGTGCCTGCTACATACAACCTAGCGTCAGCATCCAACGATAGTTTTACAAGTCCATAAGTTGCTTTGTTCCTCTTGTGTCTTTGCCTTCTTTACAGTCGTATCTGATGTGACCTGTTGACTGTGGGATAGGTTGGAAACAATTAATACATTACTTCTTAGCAGAGCAATTGTATTTTTAAATATCGCAGCTGGCCGCACCCGTAGCATTCACATTCGTCAAGGTTTCTGTTTCCGCCTTGCTCTGGATTCAGCCTTGATTGCCTGGTACTCCTTACTTCACTTAGTTTAGCGACCAATCTCTTCAACTCCAAGATGTGCTCACTCAGTTCCTTATTTTCAGACATCGCTTTGTCTGCTCTGCACTGCATCTGTTGTGTTATCAGATATGTTATTGATCTTTGGCGATTCCCAATGTGTCGACATATCCTGCCCACTAAAGTGAATCTGTCATTTGGAGGCTATTTCTTCTCTCGACGATGCCCCCCGCCTTCCGGAACGTTTCCGCACTCATATCTATAGTTCCTTTGCCTGCAGTTAGTCTTTTCTCCCAAGTCCTCTCATTCCTTCGTTAAGCGCCGAAACTCATTATCCAAAGGAATTAATGTCTTTACACATCCAGTCGCCACATTTAACCCTCCATAAGCAATCTTGATTTTGTTTTCTACTCCACTACCTATCCCACCGCTTCCATTCATTTATAATGGAACTCCTGTCACTCTTCGTAAGCTACACTACCCCAAGTCTCGCTGTCTCGGGTTCTTTAGGATAGGTCTTTGTATCCTGTCTTAGAGGGACAGGTTTCTACCCCAGCGGAATACCGTTGTATTCATGGCTTCTTGTCTCCGACTGGGTCATCGACTGCGTCGCTGAGTCGTCGACTGGGTCGTCCTCTGGGTCTCTGACTGGGTTGCTGTGTCGTCGACTGGGTAGTCCTTCTGAGTCGCCGACTGGGTTGTCGACAAATAAAACTCAAACGCAAACGAAAAACAAAACAGTGCACTTCTGTACCTTTGCCGCACAGCCTAGTGACTCTCCAGTGAAACAGAATAATTCCCAAATCTTTAACGAGATACAAACTTGTCCTATTGGAACTGGATGCTTTACATAAAGCCACTGAACATTATGGAAGACAAGACTCTAAATCAGACTGGGTTCAACAAAAGAAAGATGCCTATCACATTGTGACATTTGGCAGAATAAACTAAACTGGACGGTGTGCATTGTAACCGTTGGTTACGGTATAATTATACTGGCATTGACTGGACTAGAAGTAAACCAGGTACAATACCAGAGTTGATGATGTTGCATACAACTCGAATAAAAATAATATAGATTTGAAACAATTTAATTTGATTGCAACATTTCAAAATTTTCACCTCTGCATATATAGCGATACCGAAGGAAAAACAAAACAAACAAAACAGCAAGGACGAAACAAAATACAGACAAAATACTTGATTGATGTTTCAGATGAATATACAACACTCCATCGTTTGAGGAACCTACGTCAGATGTTGTGGCAGGCATTGACAAACATAACTATAACTGAGGCAGGTACTGTTCAATATTAGAAAAAAAAATATCCCCTAATAGTAAAACTTTCAGAGACAAATTAAGCACAACCTAAATGCGAAACATACTTCTTTCTAATTAGATTGCAATAGCCTGACTTAAGAGAGAATGTATAGATTAAATCAAAGAACCATGTATGTACATTTCGGTGAACTCGGTTAAAAAAAGCAAAATTATTATTCAGTCTGCTTCGACAGTATTGAAAGTGTTAAACTGTTAATGGAGCTACTAATTATGAAGCAACGAGTTTATGAAAACATCATTGTGAATTCATCAATATATAAGAGAATTTAAGGTACAACTGGACTATTATGTTAGCAGTGACAAAATCTTTACGTTACGTTTCGGCATCGTGTGAATATGGTAGTATCATTCGTTTAAACTGGGGTTAACGCTACCAAGCTTACTTGCAGCCTTTTTCCAAAAGCTACTTTACAAACCGTAAAAGATAAAACAGAATTGTTGAGGCCAAAACGTGTGCAGTAGTTATGTAGAGAAAGAAGGACTATTACATATTTCGCTGCTTTCTACGATATAGTGCATAGCGCATCTACTAATTCTATCTGATATCCTGATATTCAAAAAACAGGTGAGAATTAAAAAGGTCAAAACACAGCATCAAACATTAAATAAATATTTCTTTTTCATGATTTACAGAGATGGTATCATTTACGTTTTAAATAGTTTAATTACCTTTTACTGTTCTAGTAGCTAATATCAAAGCATGAAATGACAGGACAAGTAATATAACGCGTTCGGAAGGGAAGGAAACCATTTTTTCCAGCCCCTTGTCATAAGTAGAATATCAACTACCAATAATTCCATCAGATGCATATGTTGCTATTTGACTAAATCGAATAAATCTCTTAATTTTTCAAGCTCTTTTTGAGACTTGGATAAATCGGTTTTCCTGAATGTGGTAGACTTTGGGTAGGAAGACTAGTTGAAGTATTAAGACACTGCGTCTAACCAAATTGTCATTGCAATCGTTGTAACAATTATTGCAAATCAGTACCGTTTCTTTAAAAAGCTGTTTCATCTTTTCATGTATGGTAACCTTCCCCCACGTTAACACTGATTTCGCAAATATTTATCTGCAAATTTTCCAGGTATGTTAGATATCCAATTAAGTGGTATCGTGTGCTTTGATAACTTTCCAACTCTTCTTTGGAAACAACTGTTTTCTTTTGGTGCTTTTCATTGCTGATGTCCTTGTTAACTCATTAGTCAGTTGCTTATACGCTTCAACATCAAGCTTCAAGAACTCTACTTTTGACTTGATGGTTACATATCCTCTTAATACTCATTCGCCTTAAGTAGTAAATCATATTTTCGATGTACGTGGAAATTATCCACGCTGAATTTGCTCACTTTAGTAATCAATTATGGTCGCTGTTTATGTTACCATTGCAAATCTTTATGACATTTTCAGATGTGTTTTAAACTGTGTTATCATTTATCTGCACAATTTCTTGTAATCCAGAGCTTTGACATTTTACAAAATAAAATGGCTACATGACATTATTGATATTTATGCCGCTATATCTTTCAAATTTCATTGTAAAGTGGCTGAATGAGAGCAAAGGCAAACAGTAACATAAAAGCACGGTAAGCAAAGAACCTGACAAAATTACTTGGCAAAATTTAAAGCTCATCTTAGCAAACGACCGCAGCTTTTAAAAGAGCACGAAAAAGGAGCATGGGTCTACAATGATAAAAGATTCTTAAAATGCAAAATAAGAACATAACACGAAAGAAATGAAATAAGCTAACACATAGAGCAATGCAGTATTTGATGGGGGGGGGGGAGTAGCTGTTTCGGGAATTTTGTTCATTTCGTCTGAAAGTAAAGCTGGTGCTACACTTCAGCAAGCATTGATAAAAGATGGCGAATATAGTAGTCATCAATCAACCAAAAACCAACTGTGAGATAAAACCAAATATTTGTACAACCAAAAATACGGAATGCTTTAAATGTGTTCTAAAGTTGCCTCACGTTTATTTGTAATAGATAGTAACAAAAACATCATAACGATAATTTACCTATTTTTTCATATGTTCTCATAGATGCACAGAAAATGCTTTTCAATACGCTATGTAACTACAATTGGTCCATCCATCAAGTGTCTATCTTATGCGACATGGAATTATACGTTACAAAACTGTTAACACACAAACTAATGATGAACCAAACAAACATTGCTAACATAATTAAACCCTGCGCGACTTTGTCTAACGTTCGCTCTATATAAATAACACCACGCATATCAATGTTACAACAGGTCATCAAAACAAATTACATCATGATATTAGCTCTGCTCATACTGCTGCATAGGGCTTTTACCTGTCAGAATTGCTAAACAAGATATAGATTTTATTGTTTGGTAAAAAGCATGTGCGATTCGTGCAACAGCACGAGAACATGGCCTGGAGATGTTACGAAAATCATAAGATTGTATCAAACAGATCTAGCACTACAGAGTCATGCGAAAAATACATTACGATATGCAAGGCTTTGAAATGGTTAAAGGCGAGTATGGAAAGAGTTTCAGCTGGTGTAGATATTTCAACAAATGTCTTTTGTTAATAAGGAACGGCTATTTGTTGGGCTTACTTCACTAACCGTCACCGGATTTAGCACAGTTAGGAAATTGTTGCAAAGGATTTTAATGAACTATTGATAGCAATCGAGGCTTTAAAACATAATGAAATAATAACATCAGCAATTGATAAATTAATCAGAATTGTTGCATAGTTATGCCAA
The DNA here is from genome assembly GCA_016617855.1 of Megalonaias nervosa. NCBI lineage: Eukaryota > Metazoa > Mollusca > Bivalvia > Unionida > Unionidae > Megalonaias > Megalonaias nervosa. Next base: position 6,898 of record JAECUM010070160.1, on the reverse strand, counting down.
GCAATCACTGATAACATTCAAAGCCATATTGAGTATAGTTTCATTGTCAGCCACTGCCATTACATTAAGATGAAAAACCCAGTCAGTAAAGAATAAATGAACGCAAGGGAAAAGAAAAACAGCCAGGTGAAGCGAAAACAAATATCAAGAGCTAAAACTGGGGAGCATTCATATGAAAGAACACATTCCCGATTCTGCATTCTTAAATGATTGAGTTTCAAACCAATTGTAAGACGTTATGTGCCATTGTAGCCTTATCTATAATTATATATCGGAATTTTACATGCTACTTGAGTACAATGTTTTTATGGTTTTTTTTATTTAACATATCCTTTATGAGAGTATTTAGCATATTACTTATGGACCTAGTGATTGATCATGTAAGGATAACAACAAAACTCAGTTTGTTTTATGCCAAGTTTGTGCCTGAGTACTCAAATAAGACTTTCTACTCTCGGACTCACTCTTTCCTTGTACCCTGGCACAATCAAACGTTTTCTTCGTGCCGAGGTATACACAAAGGTTTTCCTCCTTCTCTGGTATGTCCGAACTCCTTCTTTGTGCCCTGCACACGGTAACCTGTTTTATCCCTTTATTTCCAGTATAATTGATATTCCCCGAAGTGTTGTAATTAAGAACCTTATGTATAAATTTACTCAAAAACGTACCTGAAATTTGAAATGACTTTGGTTTTACCTGATGGTCAGAGAGAAAGGGTTGATGAGCTACTCATGTGCAAATTTGCCTTTGCATTGCTACATTAAGATTTGTCTGTAAATTGTACACACGTATATAAAGTAGCGCCTGTGTTAATGGAGTATTAGTCTCTTGCTGTAACCAGAATATAATAATAATGATCGGGTATCTTTCGCTAGTATGTTTTGCGAGATGTTTCCTAGAAATATCGTAAAACTAATCACCTGCAACAAAACCACCCCGGATTATAATAGATAGATATATAGATAGTCAAATAGATACATAGATAGTTAGATAAATAGGTACATTTACAGATTTGTTTATTTATCTATTCACTTGTTTGAAATTGCAAGGCAGCTATCCATTGCAGAAGAAAATCAAGTGGTGCCGCAGCCGATTATCAACCACAGACCACCGAAGCTGAGAATGATAGGCGACATGTACCCAAAGACCAGAGAGTTATTGGGGGAATTTTATGCTTCTCATAATGCAGAACTTGTTCGACTTCTGAATGACTCTAGGTCCATGTGGCTCGAGCATTAACGTTTAATTACTCATTCTCGTTAGAGTGCGTTTTTACCTCAAGTATCAAGAGGAAATGATTATCATATGCATATTAATAATTAACATAATTTTTAGCATGAATGTTTATCTCTTTAACATTCTAACTACTTTTATTATTCCCCTCCCCCCCTACAAACAAAGAAAGAAATTTGGAGATAGAGGAAGTCTCTTTGTCTTTGTACTATATTACTATGAAACCATTTAAATACTTGCCATTAATAGTTATTTATGACTTGATAATACAGTACAAAAAAAAGTTTAATTTGTTTTATAACGGATTCATTAAACTTAAATAAAAAGCTAAATATTTATGTATATATGAACAACCGATTCAAAGCTTCTTTTCATCAATTAATAGGAACAGATTAGGAAGTGTATGTGTCTTACCTAATATTCTCACAGATATATTTCCCGCTGGTTTATTGAGTATAAAATAGCATTTATATACGATTTTAGATAGTAACTGGTTACCTCGCTAGTAAAAAGCAACTTAGTTTAGTAAATCTTCGATTCGCAAGCTGGAACGTGCGCACCATGCTCACAGGCATCTCTGACGACCTCAGAAAGGTGGACGACACCAGGAAGACGGCCATCATCGACAGAGAGCTCACCAGACTAAATGTCAGCATAGCTGCCCTCGAGAAAACCAGGTTCGCCTTCAGCGGCTCCCTCAGAGAAGGAAAACTACACCTTCTTCTGGAAGGCCGAGAACCTGAGGAGCCCCACCAGCACGGAGTTGGCTTTGCCATCAAAAACACCCTCCTGGCCTCGGTTGAGCCTCCCTCAGGGGGCACTGAACGTCTCTTGTACATCCGCCTTGCCACTGCTGCAGGTCCTGTCAACATCCTCAGTGTCTATGCCCCCACCCTCACGTCTCCAGAAGGCATAAAGGATCAGTTCTATGGGCAGCTGGACGAGCAGATCAAGGGATGCCCTAAGGACGAGTTACTATTCCTCCTCGGCGACTTTAATACTAGAGTCGGTGCTGACCACGAGTCATGGCCTACCTGCCTCGGACATCATAGCATTGGAAAGACCAACGAAAATGGTCAAAGACTGCTGGAGCTGTGCACCTATCATGACCTGTGCGTTACAAACACCTTCTTCAAGTGTAAGCCACAACACAAAGTGTCATGGAAACACCCCAGGTCTCATCGCTGACACCAGCTCGACTTGGTCATCACCAGGCGCTCTGCCGTGAACAGCATCCTCTCCACCAGAAACTACCACAGTGCAGACTGCGACTCCGACCACGCCCTCGTGTGCAGCAGGGTACGCCTACAGTCACGAAGACTACACCGCTCCAAACCAAAAGGTCGCCCTCGCATCTACATTGCGCAGATGTCTATCCCCTCCAAGGTGGAGGAGTATGTGTCCGCCCAGGACCAGGGTCTCCAGGACCTGCCAGAGCACGATGCCACAGCCAAGTGGAACGCGATGAAGGATGCCATCTATAGCACAGCCATGTCCACATTTGTCAAGAAGGAACGGCCCAGCCAGGACTGGTTCAGCGCACACCTTTCAAGGATGGAACCAGTAATCGAGGACAAACGAGAAGCCTTCATAGCTTACAAAAAATGCCCCAATGAACGGACGCTTGCTTCCCTCAGAAGAGCCCGAAGCACCACCCAACGCATCGCTAGACAGTCCGCAAACGAGTAATAGCAGAAATTGTGTGAAGGAATCCAGCACAGTGCCGAGTCAGGAAACATCCAAGGCATGTACAGTGGCATCAAGAAGGCCCTAGGCCCTACAGTGAAAGGGGTTGCCCCTCTGAAATCTCTGACGGGAGAGAAGATCACAGACCGCGAGCAACAGATGACCAGATGGGTGGAGCACTACTCAGAGCTGTACTCCCGAGAAACGTCAGTCACCGATGTGGCCCTTAGCAACGTACAGGAACTGCCCACTATGGAGGAGCTCGACAAAGTGCCTACCTAAGAGGAACTCATCAAAGCCATCGACTCCCTCTCAAACGACAAAGCACCAGGTAGCGATAGCATCCCTGCAGAAGCCATTAAACATGGGAAACCAACATTGCTACAGCCGCTGCATGAGCTACTCTGCCTCTGCTGGGAGGAAGGAGCAGTCCCCCAACACATGCGCGACGCCACCATTGTGAACCTCTACAAAAACAAGGGAGACCGCAGTGACTGTAACAATTACAGAGGAATCTCGCTTCTCAGCATCGTTGGCAAAGTGTTTGCTCGCATCCTCCTCAACAGGCTGCAGCTGCTGGCGGACCGCGTGTACCCGAAATCCCAGTGCGGCTTCAGAGCAGGAAGGTCGACAACATACATGATCTTCTCCTTCCGACAACTCCAAGAGAAGGGCAGAGAGCAAGGTCAGCCACTCTACATGATGTTCATCGACCTCACCAAGGCCTTCGACCTGGTCAGCAGGAAGGGCCTATTTTGGACTTCTTGGGAAGATCGGCTGCCCCCCCCCCCAAACCTCCGCAGCATGATAATCTCCTTCCATACCGATATCAATGGTACAGTCCTGTATGATGGATCCTCCTCAGACTCCTTCCCCATTAACACCGGCGTGAAGCAGGCTGCATGTTGGCATCAACTCTTTACGGGATCTTCTTCTCCCTGCTCCTGTCCTACGCCTTCAACACGTCCACTGATGGCGTATATCTGCACACCAGGTCAGACGGGAGGCTGTTCAACCTGGCACGACTGCGCTTGAAGACCAAAGTGAGGTCAGTACTCATCAGGGAGATGCTCTTTGCTGACGACGCGGCTCTTGTGACCCACACCGAGGATGCCCTCCAGAGACTGGGAGACCGTTTAGCTGATGCCTGCAAGCAGTTCGGGCTCACCATCAGCCTAAAAAAGACAAACGTCAGTGCGCAAGATGCCACCACTGTCCCCTCCATCAAAATCGACGGCGCCACCATGGAAGTAGTCAGCAACTTTATTTACCTGGGGTCAAGCATCAGCAACACTCTTTCGCTTGATTTGGAGCTGGAGAGAAGGCTTGGAAAGGCAAACACCATCATGGCCCGACTAACAAAGAGGGTGTGGGAAAACAGCGCTCTGACAGTGCACACCAAGACTCAAGTCTACCAAGCCTGCGTTCTGAGCACCCTCCTATATGGAAGTGAGACCTGGAGCACCTACATGAGGCAAGAGCGTCGACTCAACTCCTTCCATATACGATGCCTACAACGCATCCTGAAAATCAGCTGGCAAGACCACGTCCCACACAGGGAGATCCTTCAGCGTGCAAGTATCCCAAGCATTTACTCCCTGCTGTGCAAACTCCGCCTTCGATGGCTGGGACACGTCCGACCCATGGAGGATGGGAGGCTTCCAAAAGGACATCCTATATGGTCAGTTGGCCACTGGCACCAGAAGAGTCGGCCGCTTCAAGGATGTGTGCAAGAGGGATATGAAGGCATGCGGCATTTCACCAGACAGCTGGGAAGTGCAGGCCGAGGACCGAGGCACCTGGAGACTGACGGTCAGCAAGGGCATAGCAGTCGCAGATGGGAGGAGAGTCCTGAAAGTCGCAGAGAAACGTGAGAGAAAGAAGAGTGCAGCATCAACCCTAGCAACTCAGACTTCCCAGTACGTCTGCACCAACTGCAATAGGGACTGTCACTCGCGCATCGGCATGCACAGCCACAACAGACGATGCCAAAACCCCAGAGACAGACAACACTCCAAGGGCGCTACTCACATGGTCTCCCGAGGCTGAGCTGCCAATGATGATGATGACCTAGACCTGACTTTATGTTGGCGGTGTTCATAAATTTGCATAATTGTAATAATGCTATAAATAGCTATAATCAAGGAAAAGATCATCGCCAAAATGGAGGTGACTAAAAGTGACGCTAAAATTACGAAATTGTCCCAGAATTTAACGGAGGCTAAAACATATCCCTGAGCATTAGGTTATAATGGTTTAGACTAAAATGGATAAACCTAGTAACTATTTATAGCCTCAACTTGTGTGACGATCCATTATATAAACCTTAGCATCTATTTATAGCTATAACCTATGAAAATTCTGAACACCCCCAACATAATTTCAGGTCTAGGTAATGCTTTATATATAAATGTCGGCTTATATTTGTATAGATCTGTGTAGTGTTACGTATGTGTCATTAAATTGCTTGTGTGTTTGTTTTGAAATTCTTTTTCTTTTAATTTTGTTTCATTACATTTTATTGTAATGATTATTTTTACGGGATTCGATATTTTTTTCAGTAAATTCAGTTTGTATAGAACGTAAACGGTATTGCCTTAGCACTATTTTTTAGCTCACTCTGGTTCATAGATTTTGCAAACATCGAGTGAAGACGATGGGCTGTTGCCAAGGTCAACAGTCTTTCTTTTTTATATATTTTTCAGTGTGAGAATTTGATTCTTAGATAGGGCTATTCTTGCATACGTGAAAAATGACATTTTTTTATTGCACTGTTCAAAGTAGCAAATCACGTAGCCTATCACGTAAGCTAAAATCGCTACCTTAAACAGACGCTCTCTAGTTGTTGTTGTAGGGTTTAACGCCATTTTTCAGCACAAGATAGGCTATACATGGCGGCCAGTATAATTGGCGGAGGAAGAACCCTGGAAAACCCCGGGAAGAACCACCGACCCACGAGAAGCTACTGGCAGGCTTTCTCACGTGCCCACGTTAGCCGAGCCTGAGACTCGAACTCGCGCAGACAGAGGTGAGATGGCAGTGATCCGTAACGGTGAGCGCATTAGACCACTCGGCCACTCGAGGCCCCCGCTCTCTAGTAGATTTAGTCAGTTGTATTTTAAACCTTGAGGGCTCAAGAGGTTGTTATTGTTGTAGCCAGATTGTTTTTGAAGTTCATTCGCTTTTTTGGAACTTAATAATTTATTCTATAGAAGACTAAACAAGTGTACTTTTTTATAAAAAGTTCTGGGACAAAGAAATTCAGTGGAAATTTATTCTGGAATTCTATACGGAAACATTATAAACTGTAATTCAGTTGAGGAATTGTTGCCATTTGTACAACGACCACATCTGACGTCATCGCCTTCCATATTGGAACGTCATCGAGATTCGAACCTGGATTCAATAAGAACTGTTTAGTGATAGGACTTATATTTTTCAACTTTAGGATTAATTTTTGGATTATATTCACAAACCGTAAGTCCTATTTCCTATGTTTGCATTGTTTTCTAGGGAAATAAATTATTTTTTAAAATTTTGAAAAGCTTTTTGACTTCACTCTTTTCTTTTGTTATTTTTGTGCGAGCCTACACGTAACAGTAGATAGATGAGAATTAATTACTAGGTCGTCATGCGAGTGTGTCTGCTACGCACGAGCGCATATAACACCGATTCAATCGCATCATTTTTTGGTGATGCGTGCTTAGTCGTGAAGGAATATGGGCTGGTGCATGCAGGCAAGGCGATTGGTGCCGTTTACCCGCGGACCTTTGTTCGAATCTCTGTAGAGTACGAATTAAAAATTCTCTAACCTGTATGATAGTATTACCTGTATTAAATATGAATTCTGCCTACTAATATCAAGAACTCTTCCATAAAACCCAGGGATAGCACTTTCCATTCTGTCTGGTGTATATTTATAATTCTCTCTCTCTCTCTCTCTCTCTCTCTCTCTCTCTCTCTCTCTCTCTTCTTCTTT
>JAECUM010070153.1:0-14329 GCA_016617855.1 Megalonaias nervosa | reverse complement strand
GTTATATAATGTCGTTTCTTTTCCTCCCTGCTTTCTCTTTCTGAAATACTTTCGTACTCATTTTCATGGTAACATTGGCCACAAAGAAGGCACCCAAACACTATGAATCAAAATTATCAATCATAGCAGAAAAATAAAAACCATGAGCAATCACATAATTGTATCTAGCGTATATCTGAGTGAGATTTCAGGCTCTATATACATGTCTATTAAATAACCATTATAAATATTATTAACAAATGAGTATCGGAGAACCACATTCAGCTAGATTAGCTCGAGAGCGACTTTAAGCAATTAGAAAATATCTACCCGTCCGTGATTTATTCAAGCAACAACTACAATCTCGTCAAGAGTCTCAGGTTGAATTTGCAGAAGGTGCAGAACAATTATTTAAACCGATTGTCGAACCAACAAAGAAAATTGTTACAGCAACTGAGGCAACACAACGAGCTCTTGAAACATTACCTGTTGATATTGCTGGCCGTATTCAAGCAGCTCAACCACCACAACCACAACCACAACCTAAACCACCTAAAAAACCAAGAACTAAGATAATTGATAAATTTACGCCTGAAGGTATTGCTGCTACCAGGAACCCAGCCCAATTACTTGATATTGCCGCGTTTGGATATTATGAAAGAGAAAAATATGTAAAACCAGAATATATTAAATCATTAAGCTCTGCCAATTGGATCAAGGATGTATATCGCGTCTCTACTGGTATTTTAGAAATCAGATCTAATGAAGATATTAGAGATTTTAACAGATTTGATGAGGCTGTACATAGATATATAGAAGAGGTTGAACGAAGTAAACTATTATCACAACTACCACAATTTGAACCATCACCACCATCATCACCACGGCTTAAATTACCATTACCACAACAACCACTACCACGACTACAACCACTACTACAGCAACAAGAGCTACAACTACAAAAAGAGCTACAACAAGAGCTACAACAACAACAAAAAACAACAAAAAAAAAAAACAACCAAAAGAAGAACTTGCAACATTACCACAATCACCACAAATTAAATTACCACGATCACAACAACTACAACCAGTCCAAACAACAGGCAAGGAAGAAGAAGAAGAAGAATTTTATGATACTTCTGGCGCAACTGGAAGTGGTTTAGGGAGTGGCCTTATTACTTGCCCCAATAACGTCCTTGCTGATGTTGATCGACTAGAAATCCTCATTGGAGGAAAACGAGCTGGCAATAATTCTACAGAGATAATTAATGAAGCAGCTGATATTTGTCAACGATTATTTACAGGTGGAATTATGGATATTAATGTATATCGATCCCTCATTAATGAAATCGCCGATGACTACCATAGTGACTGAGTATGTAATTAAATAACAGCTACTATAATAAAATGATCGTATATAGTAATCAACGTGGACCAACCATGGTCAGGGTAATAAATTCACGATTACCAGTATACAAAACAACCTACGGAGATGGACTAGGCGATATTGTTCAGGGTCTGTTTAGAAGGATAGCCCCAAAAGCAATACCGATTGCAAAGCAACTGGGTATGAAAGCTATTGATGTTGTTCGTGAAAAAGGTATTGGTGCTATGGGTAATCTCGCTAGTAAAGCGTTTTCAGCGATCAAGGATAGACTAGCACGATTAATACGCAGACCTGCAGTCCAACATCAACCTGTAAAATTACCTAGCACTGAAGTAATGCCTGCAAATATTAGTAAAATAATAAATCAAGCTGCTAATCAAAAACTAGCAGAGTTGGCTGATGTACCATTATCAGAAAAAGAAAAAAATATAACCGCTAGTCTGATAGCAGGAAGTGGTCTTACTTCCCGAAGTGGTCTTCGTTTTAGACGACAATAATTATAATAAAGATGTTCAAACGTATATCTGATCCAGCGTTCGACATGGATGCACCAGTACTCAAGAATGAGTCTGTGCGTGATTATCAATATTATTCTTATGACGCTCGAATTCCAAATCAGCGTGGACAAATTGAACTACAAGTTCAGGATACAAGTAGGTATTTTCTACCCGCTGAGGCTTTTATTGAAGTAGAAGGTAAAATTTATAAAGCGGATGATACTGAATACGATAATAATGTTGCTTTTGGTTTTGTTAATAATGGTATTATGGCGTTATTTGACAGCGCCACTTATATGATTGATGGTAAAAATATTGAATCAATTCAGAAGGACGTTGATGTTGCTACAACAATATTAGGTCTAGCACGATACAGCGATGATTATTCAAGATCAGCTGGTCCGTCAATGATGTTTGCAAAGGACACTTCTGATCACCCTAACAACATACAATATAATATAAGACGACCTAGAAACAACGCCAACAACGCTGACGCTGATGTGTGGCCGGTGGTTCATGGTGCTAATCCAGAATTTAATTTAGGATTTGCATCACGTAAAACAATGTTGAAAGATAGAATGTTTTCATGTGCAATTCCACTTTCACACATATCTGGATTTTGCAGAAATGTCAGAAAAGTTATTTTCGGAGCTAAACATACGGTTGTACTTGTAAGAAAAGGTACCGACAATGATGCAATATGGCACGTTGAAGGCGCTGATCCTGCTGAAACTGCAGCGCTTCATGGTAAAGTGGTATTAACCAAACTTTCATTGTGGATGCCAGTGATGACTCCAATAATACCTGAAGAAGATCGGTTACTTGCTTTTATGAGTCAAGGTGGTAAATCAACGTTGTCATGGTTGACAGTGACCACAGATGCTGTTCAGAGTGCAATTAATGGTTTATTTACATGGCAAATAGCCTCTCAACAGGGAATAGCCGCACCACGACATATATTCATTGCGCTTCAGGATAATACACGTGTAGGTAATCAAATAAAAAGTTTAATGATATTCGACAAACTTGGTGTTTCTGAGGTTTCGTTAAGAATAAATAGACATCAAGAACCATCCGAAGATATTTTATTGAATTTCGATCAAAATCATGTAGCCCGTACATATCATCGTCTGATGACGTTCATGGGTCGTGATCAAAATATTGATACTGGTTTACAAATATCACAACTGGATTTTATAACATTATATCCGATCTATTACTTTTCTCTGGAACATTTAGATTTAACCAAACAATCTGTTGTTGATATACATTTTCGAGCTCGCGTTAATAGAAACATTGTAGATATCCCTAATTACAGAGCAATCGCCGTCATACTCAGCGATAAATCGATGTTACTTGAAGGTGCTAGTGGACGAATGAGAGTCGTTGATGCTCCAGTAGAAAACATGTAATTAGATCACCTTGATTTAAAATCAGGATAATACTTATAATGTCATATAATCACGCTAGTGTTACCCTGACTCCTGGTCAGATTAAAAGACTACAATCAGCATCAAAAAATAACTGTGGAATAAAAATATCGCTAAAGCGAGAACAGATGAGCGGTTCAAATAAATTATCGTTGACCGAGCGTCAATTCAGAAACTTCAATGAAGCTAAAAAATCAATAAAGGTATAAAACTTAATCTTTCTGCGGGTGCCATCAAAGATGCTGTTAAGACGGGTGGTATATTTCCACTTCTCGCAGCTATACCAGCATTAATAGCCGCTGCAGCCCCAGCTGTTGCAAAAGCAGCTGCATTAGGTGCTGTTGGAACCGCTGCTGGAATGGCATTAAAGAAAGCAACCGGACAGGGAATTAAAAAAAAGGGAAGAGGTCTAAGATTACCAGGGACCCCATATTCTTACGGAAAGGGTCTAAGATTACCAGGGACCCCATATTCATGGTACGGAAAAGGTCTAAGACTTCCCGGGACCCCATATTCATGGTACGGAAAGGGTCTAAGACTTCCCGGGACAGTTTACTGATATCGCCTATGTCCAATTTTGATTTACTTAATGCTGCTAAAAAACTAAAAATAAAAAACTCCAGAGGTGTTTTTATGCGCGATCAATTACCAAAACAACCGAATAATATTGAAACTTGTATTATTAATCTCGATAAAAACTCTGGACCAGGCACGCATTGGGTTGGATATGCAATTGATCCACGTGGAATTATTTATTTCGATTCATATGGATTAGTGCCACCTAAGGAATTTCTTCATTATGTCAGCAATAATATTGCTCCAATCTGGTATTCAACGTTACCAACACAAACACTAGCTGATCCACCAATACGTGGTCGTGAAGTACTTAATGTACTTGATGCTATATCAAAATCAACAAAACCACCTCATAAAGTCGTGCATGAATATACCACATTGTCACATTTAAACGGATACTAATAAATATAATGGTAGATATTTACGGAAGATCTACTCGCAGAGATGAAAAACAAGCTGATTTATCTAAATACGCAACTCTCGATCAACTCAGAAGTGAAATCGACGATTTATTAAATATTACAAGTGTGGATCAAAATGAAGTCGTTGTTTTTCAGGATAAACAAGGACGATTAAAAACGAGTAACATACAACTGACAGATGTAATCATACGAATTCCTACCGCAGTGGTTAATAATATCGTTATTTTCTCCGATCAGGGTAAAATACAAGATTCTGGTAAGTCAGTTAACGATTTTATCAAGCGAGCTGGTGATTCATTCACGGATAACATTATTATGAATCGAAATAGAATTATAGACCTTGGAAATCCAACCGTAGATACAGACGCCGCAACAAAAAAATATGTCGATGATCAAGAATCTAAGTACGTGTTAGTCAACGGTGGTATAATGCGTGCATTTCTCAACATGAATAATAATGGTATTAATAATCTTAGAACACCAGAATCAGATTTTGACGCTGCAACGAAGAAATATGTAGACGACAGCAACATTCCTACGACAACTTCGCTAAAAACAATCAATGACGAAATGACCACACTCAATGGTACTTTTACTAAACACGTGGAAACGTTTTTAAATTTTCGTAGAAACATAAACAAACCCATTAAAGATTTTTTTGGTGATCCACCAACCGTTAACATAAAACTAGCCGACGTTAACATGAAACTCAATGATATTGTTAGTGGAATACCTAATATTGTTCAAAAACTAATCTGATTAAAATCCTTCACAATCAGATCGTCAATGTCGTGTACACAGTAGCATCAGGATTAACAACATGGTCACAGCAAAATAACACTATTAGATATACCGCGAATGTTACTGGTGTGTATAGACTGTCTATCTTTAGCTCTGCAAAGTTTAAAATTTATACTACAACATTTCCATGGCGTCATTCAGCCGATGCTTTCTCTGGAGTTGTATCTACAGTGTTAAATAAAGATGCTGAAGAAATATTTTTACTGGAAGCAGATGATCAAACAATAACCGCAACGTCTTACTGGTGGTGTTTGGAATTTGTAGCTGGAACACCACAATTAGTCACTTAATATAACAATAATGGATCAACCTCAGTCTCGCATCGACGTTCAACGTTACAGATACAATCAAGTATATGAAAGTCTGTCTAAACTAAAAGATTTTATTAATTATTATAACATAAAAATAAAAAAATACAAAAGGCGTATAGTTGTCATCGATGTAGTTGTTTACTCAGTTTATGCTGTTATTGCTGGAACAGGATTATTATTATCAACATTGACGATAACAGCACCTGCTGTTATAACCATCATTGTTTCAGCATCAACGACTATTGCTGGTGTTCTCGGTATTATAGCTAAAAAGATAGATACCTGTACAAATGCTAAATTGCACGATTATATGATAAATTACATACAGTAACAGAGGCATGTTCTAAACTATCCTTGTATATTTCTTCATGCGTTAGTGATGGTGAAATATCCGATACTGAATTTGCGATGATGATGAAAACCTATGATGATACGTTTAAAGTGACCGCTAATGATCTTGACAAATTAAATAATAACGATAATAATAATGACAGACAGGGAATTACTTCAGCAGATCGTCACTAATACGACTCCGTCAAAAACTACAATGGTTTCATTAAGTTCTACTAATCCTGAATTTAGCGTTAACTTTCCAACCGCAATTCCTGCAAAAGAAATAGCATTAGCACAGTTACGGGTTTATCATAGCTGGCCTAATATTAGATCAAAACCATTTGGTGGACTACAGCCAGATAATTCATTAGTATTCGCAAATAAGAATAAACCTGATGGAACTCCTGATTGGCAAGTAGTTAGTATTCCAACTGGCAGTTATGAAATAGAACAGATCAACAATGAATTTCAACGCAGAATTAAATCCATTACAGAAAAAGAATCCAAAATAGCGATTACTGTTTACGAACCAACATTATCAGCGGTGATTGAAATAAATTTCCCTGATTATCTCGTAGACATCTATCAAAGTTCGATTAGATCAGTGTTAGGATGGTCAGATATTCCACCGGTTTATCAAGGACCACTAGAACCACAACGATCTGATTTCGTCACGGATAAAAGAATATTTATACAACTTCCAGAATATCGAAAAGTAAAGGATGCTTATCCATGGCAAAAATATTTAGGCGATAAAAGAGCTATACATTATATAGATAGAACAGAAAACTATTTTATGAAAAACATTAATAGCAAAAAAGGTATAATAATAATACTTGATATTGATTTAATAAATTCATATGCTAATACAATTAAATCTGAACATGAACGTGTATTTAATAATCTACGAAATTTATTTTCAAGCATTAATGTTTCTTACAGCGATGATTTAAAAAAATCAAATAATTGCCTCAATACAACATTTGAATCAAATTGCTTCAGATCTAGAGTTTATGAATAATGTTCTTGTTAACAGAGAAAAACATTTATATAACCCAGAAACAAGAAGATCTGCTACAGGTTATATAGTTAATGAAGACGATCCAGTACAGAGTGTTCCACTCAATCGTTTATTTACAACAGTATTTCTTAAACATTTCGGAATTATGCAAGAACAACTACCAACATTTATAATTCCCGGATTTAACTCTGAAGAGCTAAAGAAATCAGTTAATGATTTTATTGATGAACAGTTTAAAACAATATGTGATTCATGGAGAAAAATAGCCCCACCACCGGTTATTCTTAAACATAACAACGATCCATACGGTGGAGGTCGTCATATATCGCCAAGCGTTGTTAATATAACATCAACGATCGCAGTCAATCTAGTATGTGATGTAATTGATGGCAGTTATCAAGTAGACCTTGAGAAATCTAGCCACCGCAGTGGCACTGCGGAGCAAGGTTATATATTATATACATTCAGTCCTAAAGATCCGCCTGGGTGGTTAATTGTATCTGAACCAATTAACCCCGTTTATCTACGTGTACATAATCCGTTATTGTCGAGAATAAATTTCAAACTTACTGACCAGTCTGGACACATTTTGGATCTACGAGGAGAGAATCTTAATATTAATTTGTATATACACTCGTAGAGTTGTCGTATTTGCGCACCAACATTGTTCGTTTAGCGAATAAATTCTTTTGCAATTCAGAAAATATTATAGATCTGAGAAAATTTGCTTGTTTTATGTTTTTTACTTGTTTTATGTTATTTTTGCTTGTTTTATATTATTTTTGCTCCGTGAGGGTCTAAATCATCACAACATTTGTAACATGGCAGGTTTCTATATACATTTCTCTCAAAACGCAGATAAAAATTATTTTTTTCACTGTAATTGATTATATAATGAAGCGCGATAACTCTGCTCTGTCTCTCTGTCAAACGATTATCTCCCTTGTAATACATGTTATCTGTAATCGAGGTATTTCAGTCCCCGTACGGACACGATATATATCGTTTTTCGTTAATTATTTAGTGATCTATCTTCTCTTTGGAAGCATAGCTGTTAGTGAAGCAGCAATTTGTAACAGAGAGGGATATTTTGACTCTAATAACCTTAAATTCACGTCAGTTTTATATACCAAGTACGTAGAGTTATTTTTACCTCTAACGTACTTTGACCTTAACGAACGATAACTCCATACGTGCGATTATTTTATTAATTTTGAAAAATTGAAGTAAATTCACGCTACATTAGTAATACAAGTCCTGTGAGACAACGCAAATATTTTATATACGTAAATTTAACTGTGTTATTGATAAGAGAGCGATGGCCGAAGTGGTAAGACGGTTGGACGTAGATCGAAGCTCTACTCGCATGTTCGAGTCTCAAAAAATGCCAAAGATATATTATCTTGCATTTGGTGACTGATGCTATTTAAGTGGGGGGGGGGGCGCAAGCAGCCCTTAAGATTTCATGTACCCCTCACCATGTTGAACAACGTGGTGAGTGCAGTTTTGCATTTACCCGGGGTTTGAATTGGGGGGGGGGGTTTACATGAAATCGTAATGTCTATGCGCTTGCGCCTCTCAAAATAAACAGTAGGGTGATGTGAACTCGTGACCTTGTGAAGGGTACCCACATAGGGGCATTCAGAAAGAATGTCCGCTGGACCAAAAGGTCTCAATAAGATGCCTGTGGACCATAAGACAGGTCTTAACCATGAAGAGTGCCCATACAAAAAAAAAAAAAATCAGGCAATAGTTGCCATATAAAAAAGGGACTCTTAGGATCTTATTGGTAAAGGCTTTACCAGCATAAGCATAAGGGACCCAAGTGGAATGGTAGACCGAATGTCATCGCTGCTGTTTATTTTTGATAAAAACCTATTTTAAATATATAAATATATATATATAATGAACCATGAAAACATCAATGATATTATCTGTGCTATTAAAAAATTAAAATATAACGGAACAAAAATATCTGATAATCTCGATCCTCAGAAAATTATGTGCGACTTTGAATCACTGCAACAGAGAAAAATTGAAAATCAATCTATGCTTGAATCACTAGCTATGGTAAACGATGATCAGGTAAAGCTATTTGCACCTCTTGCACGTTCGATCGAAAATATTAAATCCGAACTATCTCACGAGTACCAAAGAAAATAGATCGTGGATAATCGTATAATGCAATTAAGAAAGATTATGCTATCTGATTCTGTCAATAATGACGCTGAGAGCAGCGACGGTGAAGGTGGACCCTTGACTGTAATTATGGCTAAACAAAAACCTTGGCAAAACTGACAGCCGAACTATATACAGTAAAAATTTATTGTTTTGAAGAGTTATTTGACGTATTCAAATATTACCCGCTGATTGTATTTTATTGAATATGCAGATTTGTATGTTTTATTTGTGACAAGTTGTACCGATCGTGGATGTATGCCAAAATATCTACCTGATGCGTTTATTGATGGGAAGGTCATTTCTTGGTCTGTTTCGGTATTTATGGATTTAATAGCTCTCTTTCCGAATACTTTAAACCTTCCTGTATTTCCACGTATAGAATTTTGACTTTGTGTAACGACTTGCAAGTTAGATAGCTGATTATTCTGAGGATTCCCATCAAAGTGATCAACTACATATCCATCTTTAATCAATCCAAAAAAACATTCAAAAATGAACCTATGTGAGAAATAATTTTTATTTCCATTGGTATTAAATTTAAAATAACCAAATTTATCAAGACTACCGACTGTTTTTTTAATCGACAGTTCCTGATCACGCCATCACGAGACGCTTCATAATTTTTGATGATCGGATGCGCTACAAATTCGTTTTGCTCCATTTATATACTAATACTATTTGTCTAAATCATTATTCTGAAATCTAGCCAGATAATCCTCTACGGTTTTTATAGGGGATTTACCATTTTTTGTCATAATAACGTTTTAATTCTCTATATTTTTTACCGCCGCATTTCACACATAACTGAGTTTTTCCTCTGACTCCAGCACCACACTGAATACACGGTTTTGGTCCTAAATTCCATTTCTAACACATTGCATATGGTAGCTACAGAATTCATTCACGCATGCTCTGTTACAAGGAGAAGTATGTCCAATTTTAAGCCAGTGGCAGTAATTTGTTTCAATCATTATATATATACTAAAAATTCAATTTAAATATTTGTTTTAATTATATGGAGGAATTATCCATGATTAAACCTTCCCCTGCTAGATTTGACCTTGACAGATTATCAGAATATAAATTTAGTACTTTGATGCAAGATCTGGCATTAACAAATGAAGGTATAACAGAACGTATCCGTGATGCCAAGAAAGAATTTCGTGACGATAGTGCTGCTCATGCATGGTCAGCATTCAGAGTTGGAAATGTTTTTAATGTGATGAATGACAAACGAGGAAAAGTAATTATTAACCACCTTGATAATCAAAAATATTTTATTTTAATAAAATTTATTGTAAACACAGATGACGGTATCTGGTATATTCGTGATAAGCGTGATCCAGTACGTGTGCAGTCGGGAAGCAATATTGTTCTCTTAAATAATAAATCCAAGTCCGGAATACTTACTGGTATTGACAGACCGTATTATGAGCGGGGGTATCCTGTGACCGCAGTTGTATATGCAATATATCCGCTGAATGATAAACCTGACGTTAAGAATCTTAAACCGATGAAACTGTCGAGAATAAACTGTGTAGCTGAACGAGTTACAGAACATTTTACAAATGCGATACGTGGTAATGGCCTGACAGATTTAAGACGTAAAAAATAAACACATGGGCAGAAACAGTTAAAGATACCGGAGCGTCTATCAAAGATGTCGCTGAGCTAGAAAAGAAATTAAGATTTCCAATAACGGTGAGGACGTTAACAGGAGAGATTTTATATAAACCAAAATACATAAAAAAAAATGGAGCTCCGATAGATATCATCGATCATAATTCGCATGCGTGGACCTCAGCAGTAACAATATTTCCACGAGATAGAACGGTTAAATTTTATGATGGTTATATACTTGATGCTATCAAAAATATCAGTAAAAGTGACCCTGTATCTGTGTGGTTATTTCAAAGTTCAGAATACGAACATTACGATCAGTTTGTACGGCCTAATGGTAATATTTACCGTACAGAATCTCTTAATGTAGAAATGGAACACCTTGCGCTGAAATATACTTCAGACGATGTTAAAGTTAGACAATTATTAAATAATTGTTTTACCGTTTCATCAGTAGCTGCTCATTTCGCTCAGGAGAAAAATTCATGGAAACCGACACGATCGGAATTTATTGAAGATTTCCGGAATAGCTGTATAGAATATGGACATGGTGGATTATGGAATACCAAATACAACTACAGTGACGTTATCTCTGTTGATATGGCAGCGTGTTATCCTGGAAGTTTTCTTGGATATGGGGAATGTTCTAGATACTTTAAGAAATTTGGACATCCATCACACGAGATGACCAAGGTTTCGATAAACGGATCCCTACCAGATTTTGATCTAACAGGATTTGCGTGTGTAGAATCATTCGAGTTTGCACAAAATCTTCATCCTATCAACTATATTTGGTTTGGAAGACATTTTTCAGAGAAGTACTGGGTACCGATAGTGCTGTTGAGGTATATGCTTGATGCCGGAATTTTAATATCGTTAAGAGTAACTGAAGCGATTATATCGTATCGTCCGCAGAAGCAAGTTTGGTTACCAGAGCCTGTTGATGATTATGATAATGATGAGAACCTTGCAAAGGATCTTGGTAGAAAGATAATCGGCAAGTTTACTCAAGGTAGTTCATACGATTATAAACGACACTGTACAAGATTAATCATGGACGATGCTGAGTTGGATTTTATAATCGCTGATACAATGGAAAAAGGTACATTTGTAAACCGATGTAGTGCCTATTTATCGGATGAAACTAAACTAGGTACGAGTGTGAGTTATATTGATGGCGATTCACCGCAGTTTACTCATTTAAGATCGTCGATGCTAGCTTATGTTTCAATAAATCTATTGTCGATGATAAATAGATTTCCTCGTGATGCTGTCAGAGTAGCGACGGATTCGTTTTATATAAATAAAAAATATACAGATTTGTTAAAACCGCTGCTTGGTAATGGTGAATGGGGGACATGGAGAATAAAACAAGAGAATATACTTAGCTATTCTGAATCTGCAGACGTTGAAATTATGGAAATATATTACAAAAATAATAATCAAGCATCAAAGTCATCTGCACCATCTGTATACGATCCTGTAGCTAGACATAAGACTGTTTATCTTAACGGATGCGGTGGTTCAGGCAGAACAACTCGTGCGATTAACTTATTTATGAATAATAGTTCAGATATAACTGTTTTGACACCTACACATAAATTAGCCAGGGAAATAAAAGAACGAGGAGTAAAATCATGTACATACCATAGTTTCTTTAGATGGTGCGGAGACACATGGACTCCTGAGAGAATGGGTGAAAAATATATACCTAAGTATATTATATGGGACGAGATATGCACGGTGTCATTAGAAGTATTAAAAGTATTTCTTGAATGGTTGTTATTAAAGAATACTGCTGTGATAATGTGCGGTGATCATGGTCAACCACCACCTTTTATTGGACAATCTTCACATGAATGGCTGAAGAATAACGTAGATTATTATGAAGAAATAAATGATGACCGTAGAGCCATTGATGAACCGCTGAAGGAGTTTAAAAGATTAATCAGACTGCAGCCAGATAAAATACAATGTGAAATAATGCGAGGAGTAATTCCAGAAACTACGATGAGTGATTTTTGGACTTTATGGAGACCCGCTGATTTGATAGTTGCAAGTAGAAAGATAGTTCGTGATGAACTACATTAGAAATTATTTCTGTTACATAAAGAAAAGTTTTCAGATCTACCTGTACCTTTGTGTTATCGCCCAGCAGATACTCGACGACAGAATATCGAAGTGTAAATTCCTGGTGGTGGGGTACAGAATCTCGTCTTGAATGATATTGTTTTGGTTACTATTGATGTTGTTGAATGCGCATTGAGTATGGATAAATCTCCATGGACGTTAGGATACGCTATAACGATTCACTCATCTCAAGGATTAACTATTTCTGATACAAATATCTGGATCGTAGATGATCGGATTGAATGGTCGAATTTAGTCTATCTTGCAGTTCCTCGAGTCAGAAGAATATCTCAACTACATAGGGTTATTATAGATTACGTGATAACTGAGGAAATCACTAACGACACTGCTGCAGTAAAGAAAAAATTAGCGGGTTATAAGCAATGTGACAAAAAAAAAATAAGCGTGGCTTTGATATTGATGCTGAATTTATTATAACGCTAAAACAACGACAGAATAATGATTGTGCAAGCTGTAACTGTAAGATGCTATGGCAGTATTCGAATAATAATCCAAGACAATTTACCGTAGACAGAATTAATAGCGATCTAGGTCACACACGTGATAATGTGATGCTGACCTGTCTTGAATGCAATCGACGTAGAGGTTCTGGTTATGTAATTGTATGTGGTGGTAATTGTGTATCCGCAGGAATTACTTGTAATTGTTCACGTACAAATCCACGCTGAGGGGCTGTAGAATCTAATCTGTAGATCGCAGGTCTTCCAGTGGATCTAACTATGTCAGAAATTGTATGTGTAGTAACACTCCAGATGGGATCGGTTGCTCTTTTTTTACCACCCTCAAGTTCCCCAGGCTCATATAAATATCTTACAGTTACATTACCTAATATTGGTCGAGGTTGTTGTTTATCGCTACGGGTTATATATTTTTTTATAATCGCATTAGAAGGTTTCATGGAAGTTGCACGAGTAATTTCATTATTTAGTGCAGATATCACACCTGGTAATCTTGCAACCCATTCACGAGATCTCTCTCCGGACCTAAAGTCGGTAGATATTTCCCTCGCATATTGATATCCAAATAACCGCTCAGCAAGTGTTCTATTAAATCGTTCAACGATTGCCTGATCACGATGAATTTCAGTATGTCCTCGTCTGATTTTAACGTTATGTCGCTTCATCAATGATGATACTGCACCAAGAAATTCTTTACCAGGATCAACCTGTAATAATTGTGGCCATCGCAAAGGTCCTCGCTGGTAAATTCGCTCGAACGCAGATGCAGCTTCAGATGCTGTCTTTGTTGATAATGGTTCCGCTTCTTTATATCTACTCGCAACGTCAACGACAGTCAATGCGTATTTGTACGTGCGTGATTTTCGTCCACGTGTTTTAATAGTATCGTGCGGTAAAAACAAAATATCTGCTTGATGAACTTCATTAGGGACGCTGACATCAAAATGTGCGTATTGAATTTTTTTAGGTGGTGGTAGATAAATCTGCCATATTGCCTGTCGTGCTAACCACGCTGCAGCGACATTACGTGAGACTTTTGCTGCTTCGGAAAGTTTAGTAATAGCTGCTTTGCCTCTCCAATATCCTCTCGGGGAATAATAAACAGATTCCATTATATAAGTTATATAATTAATTACCAGCCCCTAGCATTATTTTACTTTTC
>JAECUM010070150.1:0-15846 GCA_016617855.1 Megalonaias nervosa | reverse complement strand
TCATTATTGTGAGTTAACATGTATATTTTAATTGTTTTCAGATGAAATTAATATTTCCATATAAATAATCAATAATTAAAAAGGTTTCTTTAGTTACAATATATGATATTTAATACTATTTCATGGACTATACTGCACCTGCATCCAGGTAAAAATTTATTCATTTATTGCAGTATTGGTTTGTTGTTTAAAACAAAATGCATATATAAAACATACCTCAAACAATATGATACATAAATACCCAACCAAGCCATCTTATGTCAGTAATGTCCATGTGTCAGTTGCCTGCTGCAAATTTTATAAGAGTCATTGACCAAATCTTGTGAATGCAACTAGTGTCACATTTTTTTAATGCATCACTATGTTAATTGGTTAATGTTATGTTCATTGTTTTAAAAAATGAAAAGAAACAAATAACTTCTTGCTACAGAAACTGTAAATCTTTTAGTTCTTAACCTTGCAAGTTAATGCAATATTAAATAAATTGACACAATTTTTTGAGTGCAACTAAGTCCTGCATTAATCACAAATTTTAATGAAATTTTACTAATACAGTATTGTATACCCCACCTAAATATCATCATATTAATTGATTATTATTATAATTAATACATTATTAATGAATGGAATAAATAATTTATCTTTTTTTATTTACTTGCCTGATTTATTTACCATTTCATAGATTTCTATTCTTTTATAGCAGCTATAACTTACTGTTATTTCTGAAAGTATTCATTTGTACATGTGTGTGTGTATGTGTTTGTGTGTGTGTGTGATAGAAAGAGATAGTGTGTGGTTGTATCAATGTATATATTCAGACCCGGCTGGTTGCGTGTGCGAGGTGCACGATGCACACAGGCACCGCCGCCGAATAATATGTGCCAACCCTTCGGAAAGGCTCCAAACAAAGGTTTGGAAAGGCGCCAAACATTCATCGCACACACAAGAAAAACACCACGCGCCGGCCTTGTATATATTATAGTTGTGATGATATAGAAGTAAATACTTTTAGATTTAGTCTTGCATAATATATTGTTATGTATATTTAATTTATATTGTTTGTTGGCTTTTCTAAATGATTATGTGTTATACACATCTTAATTTTTACTTGAACTTGCCCAAAGTCAAGTACATGGTGTAACTGACCAGTGACATTTATTTTGTAAACAAGATAATATATAACTAATATTTCTCTAAGAGTATAGGTTTAATATTCAAATCATTGTATTTGGAGGTAAACACGCTTGTTTGACTCCGAGTCTAGGACATGGTTTTTCACCTTGAAATTCCAAAACTTTTTGAAAACTTTAAATGTTTTAGAGAGGAGTCTGACCTGCATCCTGGCTCCATTATTGTGTCATGGCATTTTATATCAATGTTGTTTACTTGAAAACAATTACTCAGTCTTGCCTTAACATATGAAGCAGGATCAGATTTATTGTTGTAATCAGTTTTTATTTTTATTGGAATTATGATTCACTGTGCTCAATATTATTATTAAACTAAAACATTAATTTGGAATTATAGGGTCTACAGGCACATCAACACATTCAATATTGGAACTTATTTGGAACAACACTGGATATCGATTGGAACTTCATATGTTTGGACTTGTGATAGAACTTTTAGGACTATTTGGGATTTAATTCACAACACTGGAAGTTCTTTTTAAATTTTCACTTTTGCATTCTAGGGAAATAAATTGTTTGTTAAATTTAACACAACCTGATGGTTTTCACTCGTTTCTGATGCTTAATGTAAGACGATAGAGTCATAACAATATTTTCATAAAGCACATATTAATTTTATTAAATGGTGAAGAATGAAACATTGGCATATTTTTGGTATATACATTGCTATTATTTGCAATCATATATGTTTATAGCAAGAGATTGATAGGTTTTTGACTATGTTTCGGACCAATCACACATGGCAAAATGCCAATAGGTAGTCATCTAACCTGGACCGATGTTAAATTGAGTTGTCAATGCCCCCATTGGAATATCTGCTGCATGATAGCTTATTGACATTTGCCCCTCTGATAAACACTGTCAACATAGCTGGGAAAACCCTGCATGGTGTTGATTGTAGTGGTCAATGGGCCCATATTTGCTATATGATTGACATTGGCCCCTCTAATGGACACAGTCAACAGAGATGAGCTAACCAAGCCTGGTGTTGAGTTGAGTGGTCAGTAGGCCATTTTGATATCTACTATACATTTGCCCTATGCTACACATTGACAATAGAGCAGGGTTAAAGCGCATTGTTTGATTTCAAAAGTGTAATGGCTGAAGTTGTACCTTATTTAAAAAAACACCTCCCTATCCCACCCTCACACTTAGAATCGTCAGAAAGAAATAGATATACCGATAGATTTACTTGTCACTATTTCTGCCTGTATTTATGTATGTATATTTTATTTCCTTTATGCTATCTCAGTTAAGATCATCAATAAGTGGGGGGGGGGGGCATTTTTAAAGAAAATATTATATTACATCTAAAGAAGATGCACATTAAAGGACACAAAATTGATATTTAATTTTTATTTTTTAAGAATTGAATGAAATTGTCTATGAAATTGCAATAACTATTTTTTAAGAAATGGATGAAATTGTCCAGGAAATTGCAGAAACAGTCTACAGCGTAAACTATTAACATTAACCTTTTATTACATACAAATATTCATTTTTATGATGATCAAAGTGAAAAAAAAAATATATTGGTGAAGTAATATAATTAAATTGGTACAAAACAATAAATACTAATGTATATGAGAGCCACATGCTTATACTGCCCCCTAATCATGCCTCTAATAGTTCAAGAGGTATACTTATCGGTAGCTAGAATTGGGTTACAGTCCACATTTGCCAGTGTCTTAATGAACATATTGAAATGTTTATTAAATGCTGGTAAACCAACCAACCCCCAACCCCCCGAAAAAATCATTTGGACGTTTTGTTGTAAAGTTAATAATTTGGTTGCAAGCACAGGAGTCTGAAGTTTATCAGTAAAACACGAAAGAAACAAAAAATTTTATCTATACTTAAATGTTTGACAACACGAAATAACCTTATCTATAGTATAATTTATATTTTTTGTACATATGAGGTTATTTGGTGTTGTCGCAAATTTTAGTAGTGGTTTTTTTTGGGGGGGGGTGTTGGGGGGTAATAAAACGTCAGACTCGTTGGGGATAATAAACTATCAGCGGTCTTCAACTTGCTATTTATTACTTTGATATCTATGATACATCTGTATGCATCGTAGTGACATATATTTATGTTTTGCAATGCAGGGGAAGATGTATGTCGTCCTTTGTTGCACAATTAAATTAGTGCATTGAAAAAAGAATATTGGCAGGGGAGACAATACATTGTCAGTCTCAAGACGCACAGTTGTAAAGACTTAATTATATACAACGTTAAATGAAAAGCTAATTAAAAAGCAATTCGGCATGCTTTTTGTATATTACTACTTGTATCGTTTAAATAGTTTTAAGTTCTTGTTCTTATTTCACACACACACACATACAAACACACACACACACACACACACACACACACGCACGATGCATAATGAGTATTCTTTCAACACCAAAATAATACCTCACTTATCCCCCTGCCAGCTAGCAGATTCTCATTGGGCAAGTAAATGCTATTTTTAGCAGGGTATTTACGAGTGGCATATTTAAATTTAAATTTATGAGGCAAAATACAAACCTGAATATGTGCGGCTATAAGATGAGATCTCAGTGTTGGTCTCTGTATATCATCTCACACCAAATCTGTCAGTTGCAGAAAAATGCTTCTTGGAAAGAGATATCTTGATGTTAAACTGCGATTATACAAAGTATTCAGGACCTGTGTACTGTCCCGGAACACACGTTGGCGTCGCAAACTTCATCCGATAGTTTTATTTTGATTCAGTCCGAAGATGATAAAAGCGTCCATTTTCTCCTTGCGCAAAACATACGCCAGCTAGGTGTCTGCCTTACGTTACGCGAGTATTTACGTTAATACGTAGTTTACGGAATGTTAGTGAAACGGGCAGATTCTGCTTAAGCAAGGTCGTTTGAGTAACTTACGCCAGACGTAAGTTACGCTCAGCTAACGCACTTTAGTGAAACGGGCCCCTGATTCCAAAGTGATACAGAAAGCAAGGGAATCAGCCTGTAGCCTCAACCTTAGACCAACAAGTAGGTCTCCGCTTTTTTTTTTTTCTGACAGCGGAGACCAACGCCGTCGGGCAATAGTCCATACTGGAGTTTTACGCTGTGTTAACATTCTTGTAGTCCTGACGTATCGGACGCTCGCTAGTAATTAAAAAATTTATTTCGACTGACCTTGGTATGCGGATGGAAACTAAAATCCCTTTTCTTTTGACCTATGGCGTCAAATCCTTCAGAACACTCACAGTTTAGTAATAATCCCTGTCAGAACAGAACACCTATGTATACTTCTGTTGTTGACCATATTTTTAAATTGCTGACGCATGCGTTGAAAGCAGCATCACCCCATGGTAAGAACAAACTGCTTGAAACCTTCTAGCGAGGAGTATATCACACGGAACTGACTAATGCTTGGGATGGAACTGCAGTTAGGTCTGGCCGAGCAGCAGAGAGTGTGTACAGACATTTTGGGAGGAGACTTCGAATTGCGAAATAAAAGGCTCCAACGGGGAATTCGAGCGCAAGTAAACCCACAAGAAACAAAATTTTTAACGATGACGCGTTGTCGGCACGCGCCGCGGCGTTAACGCCGATGATTTCGACGGCGTTGACGAACGACGACTGAATTTTTTGGTGTGCAATCGCGCCGCGACGGTCTCGGGCATTGGCCTGTACACACTCTCTGCTGCTGTAATTCACCGAATATTCTATCGAGACTTATTCGATATCGTGACCGAGGATCGTGTAAATTTATTGTGATAAATCCATGTGGGGCAGCTTGCGCTGCTGAGAATAAATTTTTTAATTTGATCATATCCATGTCCCCGGAACACCAGGTCTGATGAATGTTTCGAACAGTATGTGTGTCTACTCCGTTGAACACAACTAAAATATTACAATTGTCTCTGATAACTTTAGGTATTTGTGTATATCTCTGAGTAACATAAATCACCTCTGTGTTTTATGCCTTCCTCTGGAAAATATTCTGGCGGGATTTGATTGTTTGTCCAGCATCACATCATCGTATACCACGAGATTATTAACGCGCGCATCTAGATCGTCTACTGATGGTGCTTCATCGATATCGGTGATGAAATCAATGACGTTGATGGAGTCATCGTCGTACAGCGACGCTGCGTTTTCATTAAAATCTTTTAGTACTTGGTAATATCGCTGATCATCCACGGATGGTGCTACTAAATACAATTTATCCCACTTGAGCCATCTCATTATCAGATTAAGTAGTAATTGTGTCTTGCCTGACCCGGATGGACCTATTGTTATACACCTGATGAAATTCAGTAGTGCTGGATGGTGTTTGACTGGTTCCTGTTTTTGTGTTGCTGAGAAGTCAGTTATATCCATATCATAATTATATGGATTTATATTGTGTTAGATGTAGAGCACTTACCCCTACCGTTGGTGAGACTAATGGAGTAGCAACAATAACAACAAAAAATAAAAAAACGCGCACTGACAGGCAAATGTGTAAAATGTGGTACAAGCAAATTAAGATTTATCTCCGCGTCGCAAATAGCGCGTGGTGGTGATATTGCTACTTCGTTGGGTAAATTACCAGGGGCTCCTTGGGCTAAATACCCAGGAGAAAAACATTCACCGGGTATAATTATTGTGGTCCAGGAACTCGACTTGATATCCGACTTGACAAACAAAAGCAGCCAAGACCAGGAGAGTATCCAATAAACGCAACTGATCAAGCGTGTCACGTTCAATAAAGATTTTCAACAACGACATCTCGCAGATGTGAGATTGATTCATGCATTAAATTCTATAAAAGATGAATCCCTCAGAGAAAAATTTGCTAGCTTTCTGGTAAAATCCGCAATGAAAGGTAAAATAGCTCTAGGAGCTGGTAATTAATCAATTGATCATTATAATGGAATCAATTTATTATAGTCCAAGAGGATTTTGGAAGGGTAGATCAGCGATTAGCAAACTTGCTGAAGCAGCAAAAGTCTCACGTGTTGTTGCTGCAGCGTGGTTAGCACGACAGGCAATATGGCAAATCTATCTGCGTCCACCTAAACAAATTCAATACGCGCATTTTGATGTCAGTGCTCCCAATGAAGTTCATCAAGCAGATATTTTGTTTTTACCACATGATACCATTAAAACACTTAGACGTAAATCAGTCACATACAAGTACGCGTTTACCATCGTTGACGTTGCAAGTAGATATAAAGAAGCAGAGCCGCTATCAACTAAAACAACATCTGAAGTTGCATCTGCGTCTGAACGAATTTATCATCGAGGTGGTCTACGATGGCCACAGCTGCTACAGGTTGATCCCGGCAAGGAATTTCTTGGTGCAGTATTATCGCTGATGAAAAAGCACAATGTCAAAATCAGACGAGGACACCCTGCAAGTCATCGTGATCAGGCAATAGTTGAACGATTTAATCGAACACTTGCTGAGCGATTATTTGGATATCAATACGCAAAGGAAATACCCACCGACAAGAGATCTCGTGAATGGGTTTCAAGATTACCGAGTATGATAGCTGTATTAAATAATGAAATTACTCGTGCAACCTCTATGAAACCCGCTGATGCGATTATGAAAAAATATATACCACCTAACAATGTTAGGCAACGGCGTGACTTTTCAAAGCAACCAGTACTGGGTAACGTCACCGTAAGATATTTATACGAACCTGGTGAATTTGAAGGAGGTAAAAAAAGACAACTGATCCTATTTGGAAACATAACCACACATAAAATTTCCAGCGTAGTTACATCCACGGGTAGACCTGCAATCTACAGACTGGATTTAACTGTTCCTCAGCGTGGATTTGTGCGCGAACAACTACAAGTAATTCCCGAGAATACACAATTGCCACCTCTACAAATTTTATATTGCTGCAGATCCTCGACGTCGATTACATTCAAGGCAAGTCAATACCACATTAGTGCGTGTATGACCAATATTACTATCGATTCTGTCGACGGTGAATTGTCTTGGATTATTATTCGAATATTTCCACAACATAATGAAGTTACAGCTTACACAATGATTATTTTGTTTTCGTCTTAGTGTCATAATAAATTCAGCATCACTGTCAAAATCGAGTTTATTCTTTTTGTCGTATTGTTTGTAACTATATAATTTCTTGCTAATAGCGGCTTTATTATCGCTAATTTCATCAAAGATATTATTGCCTGCAATAAATCTTCGTAGTTGAGATATTTTTCTAACTCGAGATACAGCAAGATAAACTAAATTTGACCATTCGATGTAATCGTCAACGATCCAAACGTTTGTATCTGAAATAGTTAATCCCTGCGATGAATGAATTGTCATGGCATATCCTAGCTTCTACGGAGATTTATTCATATTTAACGTGTTCTCAACGGCGCATACTGGGATTAAAACAATATCATTCAATACCAGGTTTTGTTTTTTTTTTTTGGTTCTCCTGACTCTGTTAACGATCCTGGAATTTCGACGTCAGTGTTTTGTCGTCGTGTATCTGCTGGTCGATAACACACGGGTACAGGCAAATCCGGAAATTTATTTTTATGCAACAGAAATGATCTCCATTGAAGTGCATCACGAACTATCTTTCGACTTGCTACTATTAAATCATTTGGTTTCCATAAATTTAACATATCATTCATGGTAACCTCTGAAATAACTTCACGCATTATTTCACATTGAATTTCGTCTGGCTGTAATCTGATTCTCTTTTTAAGTTCCTTTAATGATTCATCAATAGATCTGTGAATATTTGTTACCTCTTCGTAATAATCCACAAAGGTTTTCAACCAAGTATGAGGAGATTGTCCGATAAAGGGTGGTGGTTGGCCGTGATCACCGCACATTATCAATGCGGTATTTTTCGTTGATAACCAATCAAGGAATATTTTTAATACTTCCAACGACACATTGCATATTTCAACCCACACAATAATCTTAGGAATATATTTTTCACCCATACGCGATGGCGTTCATGTATCTCCGCACCATCTAAAAGAACTGTGATACGTCTGCGATTTTACTCCTCGTTCACTCATTTCTCTGGCGAGTCTGTGTGTGGGCGTCAAAACAATCATATCTGAACAACTATTAAATAATCTAATCACTCGCGTTGTTTTACCAGAACCGCCACATCCATTTACGTATACGGTTTTATGTCTGGCTATGGGGTCATATAAGGACGGTGATAACGACACCGTTGAAAAATTATCATTGCTGCGATATATTTCTTTGATTTCAACATCTGCGGATTCAGAATAACTAAATATATTTTCTTGCTTTATTCTCCATGATCCCCATTCTCCAGATCCCATTAATTGCTTCAGTGATTTTATGTGTTTTTTATCTATGTAAAATGAATCCGTGGCAACTCTAACTGCGGTTGTGGGAAATCTATTTATCATCGCTAATACATTTATTGAAACGTATGCTAGCATTGAAGATCTCAGATGAGTAAATTGAGGTGATTCACTATCAGTATAACTCACGATTGTACCTAATTTAGTTCCATCGGATAAAAATGCATCACTTCTACTTATAAAGGTAATTTTTTCAGTTGTATCAGCGATTATAAAAGCAAGCTCAGCATCATCCATGAGTAATCTCATACAACGTCGCTTGTGATCGCAAGAACTTCCCTAGGTAAACTTACCGATTATTTTTCTACCAAAATCTTTTGCAAGTTTTTCATTGTTTTCGTTGCCACATTTGGAAATTGCATTAACGAGCTTAGTAATTTCATCTTTGTCAAGATTAGGAAATTTTTTCCCTAACATCTTTTCTGCATCAAACTTATCTGGTTCTGATAACCAAACTTGTTTCTTGACGATACGATATAATTGCTTCAATCACGATCAACGATACCAGCACAGACGAGTCAAGCATAACACTATTGGAACCCAGTGTTTTTCTGAAAAATGTCTTCCAAACCACGCGTAGACAACGGGATGAAGATTTTCGGAGAGAAGAAATGTGTTTACGCAGGCAAATCCAGTTGAATCAAAATCTGGCAGAGGTCCATTTACTGCAACTCTGATCATTTCGTGTGTGGGATGTTCAAATCGTTTAAAATACGAAGAACACGCTCCATATCCAAGAAAACTTCCATGATAACACGCTACCACATTAACGGATATAACTTCGTTGTGATCGTATTTTGTATTCCATAATCCGCCATGCCCATATTCAACACAACTACGTCTAACATCAGCAATAAATTCCGATCGCGTTGGCCTCCATGAACTTCTTTCTTGAGCAGAGTCTGCAGCGACTGATGGAACTGTAAAGCAATTACTGAGTAATTCCTCGATTTTTAATTTATCAGGAGTATATTTTAATGCAATATTTTTCATTTCTTCGTGAAGCGATTCTGTACGATAAATATCTCCGTTAGGTCTTACAAACTGATCATAATACGCGGATTCTGAACTTTGAAATAACCACACAGACACAGAATCATTCTCGTCGATATCTTTAATGGTGTCAAACATAACGCCGCTATAACATTTAATTTTCCTATTTCGTGGAAATATTGTTACCGCGCTAGTCCACCCGTGCGCGTTATGATCAATTATCGTTATTGGAGTTCCCCTCGACATATATTTTGATCTGCACAAAATCTCTCCGGTTAGTGTTTTTACAATGATTGGAAATCTTTGGTTTTTTTTCCGAGCTCAACAACGTCGCTGATAGATGCTCCTGTATCTTTAACTGTTTCCGCCCAAGAGTTTATTTGCTTGCGCCTTAATTCAGTTAATCCATTTCCGCGTATTGCATTTGTGAAGTGTTCAATAACTTACTCGGCTGCACAATTTATTTTTACCGATCATCGACGTTGGGTTTATCATTTATCGGATAGATCGCGTAAACGATTGCAGTTACACGATATGCTCGCTCATAATACGGTTTGTCAATACCAGATAGTGCCCCTGGTTTTGAATTTCTACTTAACGTTACAATACTTCCAGTGTGTCCTCGTGCGCGGACAGGATCGCGCTTATCGTGAATAATCCAAATATCGTCGTCTGTCTTTGTAATAAATTTTATTAAGATAAAATATCTTCGATCATCTAAGTAATAAATAATACTTGCTGCTGGCTTGTCATTCATGTTAGCGTCGATGTTATCTACAATTCTAAAGGTTGACCAGGTGTGAGATACACCATCACTACGAAATTTCATCTTGGCTTCGCGTATACAGCTTGTTATATCCTTATTTGTCATAGCTAGATCTTGCATTGAAAAACTAAATTTTTCAAGTCTATCAAGATCAAATCTGGATTTAGATGATTTGATTGCGGATAATCCCTCAAATTCCATATTATAATTAAGACTAATTTTGTGTTCAATTTAGAAAAAAAAAAACTCATTTATATATGAATCAAGTGAAAAATGAATGCAAATGGCTTATGATTGGTTCTACGACCCCTTATAGCAGGAATTGCACAAATGAATTTTGTGGGTATCATATGCAGAGTATTCGAAACGGCAGTCTTGGTCCTAGTCCGTGCTTACGGTGTAGTATTGGTGTTAGGGAAAAACGTATTTATGTGTAAAATGTGGCAGGAAAAAATATCGAGGATTAAAACGATATTACGATAAAAAAGATTACGATACATCAAAGCGTTCAGCTCTACCGCGCATAATAAAGACCGGTGAAGACTACATAGCCAGATTTTCCAAAAATAATGATTTGGACAAATAATGTTTACATAGAGATGGAGAAAGAGTTTGTAACACATCCCATCATCAAGAATTATGAAGCATCACGAGATGGTACAGTTAGACACTGCAGATTAAAAAATCCAGTCGGTGTTGTCATTAATACTGGTTATATTCAATTTAATACCGGAAAAAATAAAATGTACCTCGCACATAGATTCGTGTACGAATGTTTTAATGGAGTAATCGAACACGGATTTGTGATTGATCATGTTAATGGGAACAAAAAATATAACTCGTTAGATAATCTACGAGCTGTCACACAGAGTCAAAACTGCAAATTTGGAAAAAATGGCGTTAATGATTATTGTAAGAACGCAAGAGTTATTAAATCAGTGAACGTGGAGACTGGTGAAGAAATGATATTTCCATCAATGAATATAGCCGCTAAATAGTTTGGTGTTAACAGTGGTTCGATACACAAAGTCGCAAATGGCGAACATAAATCTGCGTACTCGATAAAATACGATAAGAAATTATCGTTTATTCACTGTTGAGTCATTTTGTTCACTAAAATCTGTATTTTTTTGGTTAAACATTTTTTTTAATTTTCTCGTGTTGTTATCAATAGTTTAATTAATTCATCATTTTACAAGTAAAATTTATCTGTTCAATTAATTTTTTAGAAACAAATTCATTTAAACAAATACATTACAATATAATGAATCAAGAAAATATTACTCAAATCGTAGAAGAGATCAGACGATTACAGAGTTTGAATTTGCTGGTGTTGCAGGATGTGGATACACCAGTGTTAGAGCGAAATAAAACGTTCTATCTCAATCCAGATTATATCGCGAACGATTTTACCAATATAACTATGCAGGGAAGTAAACGCACGTTAGGGTACAAATACCGCCTTATTAAATATATCAAAGAATCATATACTTATTCGTTCAGACCCAAGGATTTTGAAAAGTTTAGAAAAATTGGTGCGATGATACTCAGTATTTATAAAGCGTTAGGTCGTGAATACGAAGAAGAAAAGATAACAAAAATCAATGAAAAGCTTTTACTGGAAATTAAGATATCATCTGAGCAATAGTTTTATTGGCTGCTGAGAATTCAATGGCTTCCTTTTCTCGCTTTGCTTTGATCAGAGATTTCTTATTTTTTTAAACCTCAGCATGGACTGATTTTAGTTCTTGTTTGATCTTCTCGTTGTTGGATTTATATTCGTTACAGCTCATGATGATTTTATTGTGTTCGGCTACAAGTACATCCAACTGAGCCTTAGCTGTCTTTGTTTTCTCGTAAATCTCGTTTTACTTTTGTTTGGTTGCAATTATGGAGTTCTCCATTGTTTCGATGTCCTTAATCATCTTTTTATTTTCTTCATCGGCGCGTCTAAGATCTTCACCGGTAACAGAGCTACCTTTAGCTGGTTTAATTATATCAGATTTACCGGCTGGAAATTTTGTATTCTTGCTACTATCGATCCAAATTTTGTATAGGCGAGTTAATCCAATTTTGTATCTCCTTGCTATTTCCCTTGGCGATTCAACTCCTCGTAGTTCCACTATTAACTTTTCATCTGCCGGACATAGATATGTAGGTTTATTAGGCATTATAATATTCTAAACTAAAAGAAAAATCATCGATAATTATATCGGTAAATATATTTACCCTAATTTTCGCGGTAATCATAGATGTTGTTTTACTGGCGTTTGCACGAGTAAACATGGACGAGTAATCGTGGCGGTAATAATAGCACAAGTAATAATATTAGTAATTCTACGAGTAAAGTTATCGCTGGGATAAACATGGATAGAACCGTCGTAACGGCATTTGGAGCATAATGACATTTTTACTCATGATTATAATTACTGATATCGCTACCGATATCTTTACTCGTGATTATAATTACCGATATCTTTACTCGTGATTATAAAAAATTAAATTACCGATGAATGATTTTGTGCCATTATTACTCATCGATGTATGATAGTGATTTAGACAAATATAAAATTATATATGAAGACAAAAACTATATTCGTCAGCGAAAACGAAAATTTTCGTATTGCTGATCATCCTCCTCCAGGCACTCAATTTACTTTTACACAACAAGGTAATTTTAAAATGATTAAGATAACCGATAGACGTTGTGAAGGATTTTCACAACGACAAAGCTCTATCGTGGCTACATCACGTGATGAACGCGCGCGGCGACGGCTGCAACAAAAACTTCAAACAAAGACCGTTAAAGAATCTATTTCACCAGCAGCAGATACAAGAACAGAATCTCACGAGTGCGGAAGTAAAAACAACCCTGTAAATAGTCGTGTAACACAGCTGAGGGAGATTATGTCGATGGCAACGTCGTTGCATCAAACAATCCACGCTGAACGTGAACATGAGCATAGTGACAGTGACAGTGATAGCGACGGTGAAGGTATTAGACCAGTGACTGTAATAACAACTAAACAAAACCCTTAGCAGAATTCCTGATAGCGTCGAACTACAGTAAAAAAAAAATATTTATTCAGAATCGGATCATGATATTTATTCAAAATCATTATATCAATATTTTTTTTTGTGTTATCTACGATGACGCTCTACGATCTCACATAAAGACTAATATTTAATGACTTTCCTCGCAAATCCAGTAAATGTCCGACCTGATCAGTGAATTTAAAATGCATTCGAGATAAACGCGGATTATGAACTCGAAGAGAAACTGGATTAATTGGTTCTGATACAATTAAATACTCTGGGGGGACTTGAGGAGTAAATGTATACAATATATAACCTTGTCCCGCAGTGCTGCTGCCAACTGCTTGTTCCGTAGTACCGCTGCGGTGATTGGATTTTTCAAGATCTACTTGATAACTGCCATCGATGGCGTCACGTACTAGATTGACCGCGATCATCGATGTAATACTGACGATACCAGGTGCGATATGGCGGCCTCCCGAGTATGGATCGTTGTTGTGTTTGAGAATAACCGGTGGCGGGGCTATTTTTATCCACGCGGCAACAATCTCTGAAAAATATTTATTGATGATATCGCCGACGCTGACAAGATTTCAGTAAAATTTATATTCTGGTAAATCAGCCTCATCGTCATTGCCTCTAAAAAAATCTTTTTTAGTTGATTGTTCGGTTAAATCAGCAACAGACTGTACAAATTTGTTGTTGGAAGATTCAAGATCATCCTCGATTTTGCTCGTGTGTTTCATTTGTGAAATAATTTCCTCACGAAGTTTTTCATTGGGATATTATATCACATATTTGGTAAATTTCTTGCGTAGTTCGCTTATACTCGCATTATACTCAGCAGCGACATCATCAAATACTTCTTTAATATCGCTGAATTTAAATTCACCATCGTAGCCTAATGCTGACTCTTTAAATTCCCATGATAGATATGTTTCTCCATGTCTATTTTCAGCATTAGGTTTTGGTGTTGGAGTATATATCATACACGCCCACACATATCCACCAGAAGAAAAATATCTCATAAAATTTACTCCTCCAAAACACTCCTTTATATCTGAAGTGTAATCACCGCGTTGAGGCTCTGGTGGTCCTTGATAAACCTGTAGAACTTCAGGCCATCCTAATACAGTTCTAATCGATGACTGATAAATATCTACGGAATAATCTTGTGAGTTTATTTCAATTTCCGCAGATAACGTCGGTTCATAAACGGTAATAGCTATCTTGGATTCTCTGCCAGTGACAGATTTTATTCTGTGCTGGAATTCGTCGTTGATCTGTTCTATTTGATAACTACCCGTGGGTAAACTCACAACCTGCCAATCTGCAGTTCCATCATCGCGGTTTCTATTTGCAAATACCAGCGAATTGTTTGAAGGTAAACCCCCAAACGATTTTGATCTAATATTTGGCCAGCTATAATAAACCCGTAATTGTGCTAGTGCAATTTCACTCGCTGGAATTGCGGTTGGAAAGTTCACGTTGAATTCAGGGTTAGTTGAACTCTCTGATATCATCGTGGTTTTCAACGGTGTTGTATTAGCAAAAATCTGCTGTAATAGCTCATGTGCTCGATGATCCGAAGATGCTGACATTATTAATGTTTTGACTCACTAATTATGAAATTTTAACTCGTAAAAAAAAAATTTCGTATGGTACTTTTTTAATAAAACAAAATCATTGTATTAATTTTTAAAGTCTTTAAACCATCCATTGACGCTCTACACATGAACTTTCAACTGCACAGTGTGTTCATCTACCACTTTAACATCTCAGCCGGCAATTCCTGCTCCAGGATGATAGCAATTCCTTCAGCGCTCATCATTGATAATACCTGAGTTTGGCCACGCAGGATATTCTAGAATATAATTTCCTGTATGATCATCCAGAATTAAATTAGCTCCAAATTCTTCATAAATCGATTTAATTACATCGATGATATCATCGGAGGATATTTTATCTGACAGATTGTTTAACGCGAGATTTGTTTGGCATATATGATAATAACTTATCTCTAATATATTTTTAGAGCAAATATAATTTATTATTCGATTGTATTTGATGCGGATTTATCTAGTGTTTCATCACAAATCCCAGATTGAAAAATCAAGATCATCTCCGTGAACTCGCTATCAGATATTACTCCATCACCGAGATGTAATGAAATCAGCGATGATAATTTAGAATACACGCTCATGGCCGCATGTAGCTTTATCGTGTACTCGTGTAATTTTGCATTTGTGGACGTAAATATTTTTTTGCGATGATTTTAAAAATACTAGCAATTGTTGTCGAGGCCGAAACACAAATCGTTACGACTATCGGAGATGTCATTGTTACCGCTGATAATAATACACCTGCGGAAGCAACAACGGCAGATACTGAATAAACAATTGCATCGACGACAACTACACGTCTACGATATTTTTTTACCTTTACGCTATACTCGTCGATGATATTTTTTAGTTGCGTATGCCAAGAACACACTTCCTCTTATATGTAGTGATGCGCTACATCG
>JAECUM010070149.1:0-18436 GCA_016617855.1 Megalonaias nervosa | reverse complement strand
TTTTAGAATATTATGGTATGTTTAAGAAAAAAAAAGTAAACAAAATAACATTAAATATATCATAGTATGTGTACCACGTAACCGAGGAATTTATTGGTTTGCAACATTGTATCATTGATAAACACTGTAGATAAATCCCAAGGAAAGTGTACACGTATCGTTACGACGAACCA
Source organism: Megalonaias nervosa (assembly GCA_016617855.1). NCBI lineage: Eukaryota > Metazoa > Mollusca > Bivalvia > Unionida > Unionidae > Megalonaias > Megalonaias nervosa. The sequence continues at coordinate 18,263 of JAECUM010070149.1, read as the reverse complement.
TATTCTTGTAGGTTACTTGGTGTAATTTCTATTTCAAGGTTTTAATCCAGCCCAAATTCCTTTTCTCTCTCATTCCACATTTCTGCGCAGTTTGTACGTTATGCTTGAGAAGGGAGGGGAGAACAGAAAGCAGAAGGGATTCTGATGAAAATGTGTACCATATTAAATTAATTTAGAAAACGGGGATTATTAATACTTTTCATCATTATTTTTCATACGTCACTAGTGACTAATTTGTGGAAATTGATCATTGATCTAGAATCAACTGCAGACGCTCGCGAGAATGTTTATATGTGCGTATTATTGCGCCATGAGCGAATCACAATTTGATATACCAATAGTATTGGTATATCAAATTGCTTTATACCAACACTTTAAATGCATGTTATTTTTTAATGTATGTGGTATATGTATATATATATATATATATATATATATATATATATATATATATATATATATGATGTCCAGTAAACATACTTTGCTTAACACCCACAATGGACACCTGGCAATGTGTCGACCCTACTTCTGGTACTAACTCAAGACTCTCGATCTAGGTCAAATAAAAGAAACAGCCATCGTTCGGTACAAAATCTCAGATAATTCATGAAAATAAAATGACAGCTGAGTATGCTCTACCATAAAGAATAACCACACTGGACATAAAACAACCAACAAGAGGTTAAGAGAGGGTTCCTTTAATGCATGACATATTATGCAACTGACAGGTCACAAAGATATGACAGGTCACTAAAATGTACAAACAATATAGCAATATAGCGACTTATCTTTCAAGACAACAAAAACAGATGTATGCAATGCTGGGGACTGGAAGAACTGCTGTGAGGATGTCGGCGACAATGGTGAGTACGATAAAGGAAGTGGAACTTTATATGAATAATGACTGGATGAACGTTTTGCCATCTTCAGAACAGTGCAGATGTCAGACAATAAATGTAAATGAAAATGTCAAAACAAAGCAGAAACTTTTACTATATTTTGCAATTATATCCAGTTGCACATTTAGCATAACATTTAATAGAGCTCTGTCTTTCTACAGATACACGTCAGGGATTTACTTTATTCGTATTCTATATTTACCTCAATTTCTTATCTCAGCAAGAAAAACTCTGTCTCCAAGAGGCTTTTCTTTAAAAAAAACTTATATTCTCCATTAATTTGTTCAAAAATGTAAGAAAACAATTACGTAATGCAGATAAAGTTACAATCTGAATTGCAGAAAGACACTGTAGTAACTTATTCCATTTAGTGTCAAAAAATGATCACTATGTTCATTTTGCAAGTTGTTCAAGTTGTTGACTGGATGAATTTTGCTAATTAATAATGCTACGCTATACATTACGACATCTGAAAAGACTCGGAAATTATCAGTTTCATTATTTACGTCATGTTGTTGTTTTTTTTTTATAGTTCATTTTTCCAAACCCTTTTCACTTTAATTTTGTCAGGCAATCTCTTTTTTATGTTTCATTTAAAATAGTAGGAGTAGAAAAGGAAGTCTGAATTCAGAGGTCCCAAAAAATTTCAATAATATCAAAATTTATGTAGGAGGCCAGGAGCATTTTCACCTCGCACTTCAGCAGGGAGCCAAAAGCTTTTCATCCCTCTATCAACCGAACCCAATGGGGGGGGGGGGTGAAACTCAAGGGGCCAAAGCTTTTCATCCTATCCCAACAACTACCAACTCAGATCGCCATATGTTTTTGTTTTTACCCCACGCAGAAGATGGGGGACATATGGTTGCACTAAGCCCCACAACACCCCCAACATGGGTGTTCCAACACATCCATGTTTGTTTCTTTAGAACTAGGGTATAAGTATGAACCCAAGGGATTTTTACCCTGTGTTTATGTTGAAGACCCAAACATACTTGCCATTTGACTTTGGAAATTCTTTGCAAGAACCTTGTCAATGAGCATGATCGCATTGGTACAATGAGCAGCAAAGCAATTACGTATTGACCAAGTCTATACCAATTTCATGAATGCGTGTAATAGATGCGCATAACGTAATACAATGCCTGAGCTGAGAAGGTATGAATAGTTAGAGCTGGGTAGAAAGAGGGTGGGGTATAATGCAAAGTTTTGGCAAATATTATCACTAACACTATGTCAAGTATAAGGGGGAAGCGCGGCACTGGAGCTAAACGAGAACAAATGATTTGCAATCACTGAGAATGCTTCAATTCGAGAAAGCTTGAGGGGAAAGAAGTAATTGCCACAAAGATGTTCGCCAAAATATGTAACCAAATGGCAACTCCCGACAAATTTCGAGCTGTGTTAGAGATTGCTGCAGCTATAGGATGCACCCATCGGTACACCTTATTTGAACAAATTCAATTAGAGATACGTCAAGCATAGGGTACATTACCAATTAATTTATATCTGAGAAAATATTTTGAAGACTGGGTATACATAGAACATGTTTTCATTTAGACATTACGACATGCATTGTGTACAAAATATGGAAGAGGCTGTGGGTGGTCTTACCCGACTACTATAGGCTCGGACCATGACTTCCCAAAAAATGGAGTAGCGGCGTTAATGGACACAAGGTGCCAAAACCCTAGGGCTGAAAGGATAGGATCATTGCCAGTGTTCGAAAGGCCAGTGCCAGTGCTACGCCTTGAAAGGTTTACTAGGACTGCAACAAGGGTCCCAGCATTTGTCTCGAGATACAGCAGCTTGGTATACTAAAGTTTAGCTATCCAATATTATCAAGGTTGGAAAAACAAAGAGGCCTAGGAAATGAGGTCATAAATGTAATGGAGTACATTTGGGGTAAATCTGATACTGAGTCGAAGGCAGACGAAATTGAGCAGCAAGTCGATCACGCGAGCGTACTAATACTGCAACTCACTGAATACCACATCTGTTCATCCTCTGCATAGCTCTAGATTTCGGGGTAGTGCAGTACATTCCGCGGCCAAAGCTACATACCAACTCCTAAGTGCATCCGGCCGCAGGCAGTGTTTAATGTGAGAAATACAGACAACCGCTGCTTCGGGTGGATCAAACTATCAGCATTCTATCCAGTGATTATGAACGCTAAGCACCAGGCAAATATAGCGATAAATTAAGATTCGACGTTATTGAGTTGAAGGTTTGCAATATGAGCAAGTTCGAAATAAACAATCCTGAAATATCGGTAAACGTGCTTGGTTCGGAAGGTGGGCTCTGTCATATTAGATTAGATATGATATTGCTAAATAATAAGGAGATCAGAGGCAGGCCAATATATCTGGATCAAGGACATGAGTATTATTGTTCGTCATAACAATAAGCACAACGAAAAAGAAACACTATTGTTGTCGGTTTCTCCACGTCTTTAAAAGGGAAAATCTACTGAAAAACCGAAATAAAGACTGGCAAGGCATAGCAGAAAAAGCAAAAACACGTAAGCTTAGCGAACGCCAAGCAAGGCAAGAATATACTAGCATTCCAGAACCACCACTGCCATATGCGTGCTCCGTACATCACTTATGAGGATTTCGAGGCCATGAATATGCTATAAGAAGACCTCGTCATCAATCCAGACAAAGGCAACATACAAATATTGCTGATTACGTGGCTTATGCTAGATAGTAGTACGATGCGATAGCATATGTAAGGAGCTTGAGTTATACCATGGAAAAGAGGCCATTACTACATTTATCCATATCCTTGAGCTCCAGATGGTGGAGATCCGGGAGGTATTCCGTAACCCAGCAGATATAATAAAAGGAGAGAAGACAGGAAGAAATTTCAGGAAGCGGCAGGCTACAATATTTACTATAAGGACCTTGGCAGTAAGCACTGCCATATTACTGGCCAGTACCCAGGCCCTACGGATGTAACCTCAAGCTGCGAACATACCCAGATAAAAACAAAGGTGTAATTTGTGATTCTTAACCTGCGAGACTCCGACGGTTACCTCATCATGAAGGCTATCGGAACAGCCTCGAATGAACAGATCAGTGCTATCCCAAGCAACATGGAAAAATACACAGTATTCTTGCTGGAGCAACTGCAGCTTTGGGACAACCTAGTAAAGCTGGCTTCCAACATGTCAAAGAGGCTTTTCATATTACAGCCCGCTACACGGAGTGCGATGTTGTCATTACCAAAAAGAGGGCTGTAACCCGTACGAATACAAAGAGCAGCTGAATTGTGATCGAGGAAACACAGCTTCTTCAAGTAGAGTTATTTTTCAGGCGACTTAACTACTCGTTCATTTCTGAAAATGACTAAGATTACACAAAGATAGTGTGGAATGCGATTGAATTCAAGAATCTGGCTACTATCACCACCTCGACCTGAAGACAAATGTGTTTCTGCTGGTGAACGTGTCTTTGCTGAAATAAGGCCTCGAACAAGCCTATTACATCATCCCTCTATGAATGGGACGCTCTGATGAAGAAGACCAGCGTATAGCTAGTGTTAATGTCAGACACCGGCATGCACCTTTTTATTGTGAACAATCACTAGTTGCGAAATTCCAATTGTGAAATGGCGACACGCTATGATAAACACCCCAATGTACCTGGGCAACGAACATGAAATGAAAAAAGCTCGATAACGCACAGCGACTATCTGTTGTCTTCAGAGGCAGTAAGCATCCCTGAAAGCAGGCAGAGCGACTACCGGTGTGGCTTAGTGAATGCTCTAAGGTGGGTGGGGGCAACGTTTACTGAGTGAACGAAGCTTGTTGCCACCCTGCGAACAATCAGTGATATGTAGCGTTACCATCTGTTTGAGTAACCTGTTGATCTTCGACTTTTTCTATGACAGCATAAAGATCCACAATGTAAAGAATTAAACCTTCTCAGCACTGTCACAGAGAGACGGATGCAGATCGAAACGGACGAGTTATATCTCAACATGGCTAAATACAAAGACCATCCACTTTACAGCAACACCAACACGAACGTTGTTGGATTGTGTAAGGACATGTTTTGTGTAGATCTTGTAAATTGGTTTATTGGTCTCCGTCCAAAATTGTTCTCAGTTCCTTATGCCAACCACGAAAGACGAAAGCTAACGGAGGCTCGCGGTCGGTAGAATGCGCAACTTAAAACATCACCACATCCTTGAGTGTTTGTTGAACCAAAAGGAGTTGGGTACGCCATGACATTGTGGTGTTATGGCCACAATATGAACAACGCACGGCTGACTGGAATTTTAACCACTCTTACTATCCTTGGTTACTCTCGAGCAGCATTTAGTAATCACTCTATAAAGCCATGAGGAAGCAACCAGATATAGACGAGGAATCACTGGTGCCGTTTGATGATCCCAAGTTAGTGAATGAAAATGGATCATTGGATCAGCTTGCAAAATAAACTGACATCGACAGATATATAAGCCAAAAACTACGATGAGATCCGAATCCTAGCGGACACAAAGCTAAATATGATCGCGGACAATGCGTCCAAGACCTTGGGCAATACGGTTTACGTTTCTCGTTGAAGAAAATGTCAAATACGAAGCTATGAAAAATGAGATACGGTCAACCCGTCACAAGATTTACATAACGGTGACCATAGACAAAGTGGCAAAAAACTAGCTCGCCACCTGCAGAAAGCACACGTCTACTGGGAAATTATGAAACGTCTTGATGTAAAAGCTCAATGGCCTGTGTTTGGTCTGCGGAAGACACCGAAAGGACTTTAAACCAACAGCTTTCTTGCTACTATAATCTAAAGCAAGAACATGAAACTCACTCTCAGCGCTACTCCACCATATGATGTTGCCTAGCAGAACAAATAAATGTGACTCAACAGCGGCCACGTTTTGCTTCGATTTAGCGCCTTATGAAGCGTGGCCGACTCATGTGCTATCGCCTTTAACCGGCATGGCCTGCACGTCTAAAGTAGAAGGTTGTGAGCTGTCGTCACTAACGATAACTATTTTACATATGACCATTGCTGCGTGTACCCCAGGCACAAGTGCAGCCAACGATGTTGCAGTTAATGTTGCCAAAGGTACCAAAGACATAATCACAAAGCAGTTTGTGCGCATTTTAACTAATGAGTGTGCTTAAACAGCTCTGAAAAGGTGTCAAACACACCTTCATTCCATGTGCGTCCAGAGCTAAATATATACTTAATAGTTAATCAACCTTCTCCATATTAACTGATCAAATCGGCATTACAATGGTTTCAACGCTTCTTTCTATTCAGTGTTGGTAATTGCCTTTCTCCGGAGCAGGACACTCAAGCGTGAAATGGTGTTAGAGGTGGACCAAATTAAGCTTGAAACATTGGCACCCTCGCTCTCCAATAGTGGATCCAGTGCTTCATATTCATCTCTGGTTATCAGTATTCTCCATGGCAACTCATTTAAGCGTGATATTGCAGACGTAGTGATTTGTGTTATTCCTGGATGTACACCCTAGAACAAAATAACCTTTAAATCAAATATTTTTTAGCTTAACAAGCGTATGAACCTCTAACTTATTCGCGGGGTAAAATGGTTTTGGGCCCCTGAGTAGAGTGCGATGTTTATAGTTTTTAGGTGAGTTCAATCAACCCTATTTGTGCCGGTGGCGGTGGAGGATGGGGTGAAACATGTTTTATCGCTAACGTATTGAGGAGTGAAAAGCTTTTGATACCCTACATAATTACTGGGTGAAAAACGTTTGGCACCCTGAGTTCAAACACCCTTTTATCCGGCGGTTGAGAGCGTGTTGGAAAGCTTCTTGCCCCTATATAAGCTCGGTGTAAACAGCTTTTGCCTATCTGAGTTCAAACACCCATTGTGTTGACGGTTAATGGCAAAAAGAAAATCATTTCCCCATGCCTAAGCGAATCGTTAAAAGCATTTAAACCCCTAATTAATCACGAGATGAAAAGATTTTGGCTACATCATGTTGACAGCAATGGCTGTTTTCAGTTCCTGTTTGTACTCTTCTATTTATGTAAAACCTGCGTGTTATTTTGTCCTCCTCGATAAATCTCGGTTATTTTCAACGTGGGACTTGTCCATTTCCTCGCAGTGCAAATAGCAAAAACATTGATCAGGGTGCTTAAGATTTTGATACAAGCAAAACACACGATCAAATTCATGTTGATAATACTGTCAATGTTACTTGTAGTTTTCCATACCTAAGTCGAAGACCTTATGATACTGTAAAACGTAATGTGATGTACGTTCAAGTTAAAACTATATTACATTGGAGGAACTATCCAGAAATTCTAGTCAAAAAGTAGGTTCAAACTTTATTCTTAGGAATTTGCAAATAAACGAAAAATCTGTGTTAATTAACCTTCTAAAGGTATATATTTGTGCAAATCAAATGTGTAATTTCTTCCATATTCGTTTTGTGCTGTTTCCACTAGCTTGCTATCAGGGCTAATATGTTCTATTTGAATGTGATAACCCTTTAATTTAATCTCCAAATATGCATCTGTCTTAAACTTTTGCAAGATATCTATTTTGTGCTTTAAATCAACAAATCAACATTTTTTCTTAATTTTTTTTAAACACAACTCGCTTTGATCATAGCTTTATGATATTCAAACTTGTAAACCAAAACAAATTACCTCTCGATAGAGATATTCTTGTGTTGATGTCAAACTCATGGAATATTTACTCAGTTATCTGAAAACTATTGAATTTATGACACTGTAGCTTTGGTTCATTATTTATGTTATCAAAAAATCAAACTATTTCTGAGAACTTTTGCTAAGTAATACCCTTAATTTATCCAATAGTTCTATACATTTGCCATCAATACTTTCAATAAAATATGTGAAATAATAATAATACCCTCAATTCATTCTAAAGTTCACAACTGTGTCAGCAATATATGGAACGTTTTTGGAAATATTACCATTCAGTCATTTAATAGTTCTATAACTCTGCTAAAGTGGATAGCTATTGGGAAAGGCAAAATCTATATTTATCACTTGATTATTTGTTGTTTTTGTTCATTTATTTTGCTGGAAATGGCCTACGCAAATATGATATTACTTATTTAATGCTTAATGTATGCAAGGGATCTCAAAATCTATCTATTAAAAAAGAAAATTAAGTTTTCAAGTACATGCAATGTCATATAAGCTAGTTATTAGAAGCATATTTACATTAGCAACAGGTACATTATGAGAAGCAGATAGCCAGAAATAGACCGCGAAGTAATAAACTCAAAGCAAAGTATTAACACGCAGAAGATACGAAAAGCATTATGAAAATGAAATCAAATCTCTCGCTGTTCTATTTACATGTAGAACATGATATTTTAATTACATCTGAGATAGGTCATTATACTAAACTCCAAACAACACTGATTAATAGAATATCCAATATATGTAAGCAAGGTATATTTGAGGATAAATTCCATTTCTATGAAAACGAGAGTCAATGATCCTTGTTTAACTTATTTAAAGCAGGACGTAATACCAAATTGAAAGGAAATTTTTTAAATAATTTTTATGTAACAGAAAAAGATATTTAATATTTGAGAGAAAAAAGATTTGTGCATGACTTTCATTAAAATTTGTTTTTAAAAGTTTGTTTATCGATAAAATTATTTTTAACTATTATATAACACAACTAATCGTTCGATTCCTTCTAGGCCAAATTCGACAGGAAAAATTCTTTTATTGACTTTTACATGAAATATGTTTTCTAATATTGATTACGACATTTAAAAAGTATTTCTTATCTTACATTATTTTAAACTTATCATATGTTTATTTAAGTGGACATATCAATGTATAATACCATAATATAACTTAACACACCTTGAAAACTGTAAGCAATCAAACTACTTTAAATGAATTATATCGTATTGTATAGAGATGTGTACGTTAAATGAATTTTATATAGTAACTTATATTATATTGTACTATCTTATTTCATCTCGTATTGTATTTTACCTTTCTGGTTACTTAAATGTACACATCTCTGTACAATACGATATAATTGCACTTACCTGGTAATACGGATCCGTAATAACCAACTACCAGACTGTATACTTGTCCAAGGGCAAGATTCCCAGCAGGTAAAATCTCAGTCATTGAACATGGTGCTGAAATAAGCAAGCGTTTACTTGAAAACAAAACACACTGACTGACTGAACATCAAACCTCCTGCCTCCCTTGTTTTAAGTCAGAAGAGAATGTGGTTTCACGTCCTGTTGCATTGACAATATTGAAACACTGTATCTGATTCCTGATAAACCTCTTAAAGGTCACAGATTAATCGTTCATGCTCCGTGAGGCGTTTTAGGCATTTTAGCATTGAATTTCAATTTCAACAAGTCTGCCTAAAACAAAAACTTTGAACCCTATTTCAGAGCATTCAAACGCAATCTAGAAAATAATATTGTGATCTGTGAGGAAGGCCAAGGAATAAACTTGAATAAGCTTTAAAAACTCGTCCTAATTTTCAAAGTTGCTTTCATTTATTTTCATTTAATTTTGAAGTGCGTTTTCCACAAAGCTAATACATTCATGTTCCCCTACATCCGTTATAAACTCTAGACATTTTAACTTCAACTTGTTCTCGTTCTAATATCATTGTGTCCAGATATTTATCTATTTGCTTGCCATGCCATTATGAACATTTTGCAATATTTCGATGATTTGGACGATGCATAGTTTTGCAACTGCATAATAGAGATTTTAAATTCCTTCTTTTAGTTTGAGGTAAAGAATCTACAGAGCCATGGAATACAGAAAGCAATAAATGCCTAGAGCTTACAGGAAATTCGTTGAATAATCTAAGCAAAGAACATATATTTGATCAATATCGAAATACTTATATATAAAGGAAAAACTAGGCATTTATTTTGGATGACCGTAATTATAGCCAATTATACTGTACTCTGTGAAAGGTCCCTTACAAAAGGCTTCTTAACTGCTTCAGTTTCTTTATTCTCACCTTTAATTAATTCTACTAGCCTGTCCTCCCAGTCACTGCTCCCTACATCTATGAACAAATGAGGCAGATTTCCAAGGATTCCAACTTTCAGCTCCTTTTCATCTGACTTTTCTATCCCTTGTAAAAGAATTCGAATGCAGAGATGCTTCAGACGTTGCGATTTCTCCAGAGCTAAAATGGTTTCTAAGGTAACCCAGGGTCTGTTCCTTGAGTCCTTTGTTAGGAGAACCAATGTCACCCTCGCATTCTCAACAGCGTCTTTAATGGTCTCAAAAATTTCTCTTCCTGGGGTAAATAAATTATCTTTGAAGGAAGCGATGCATTTCATTCCTGCTTTGGACAATACTCCATCGATGTGCATAGCTGTTGTTTTATCAGCCTCACAATGAACAAGGAACACCTGATAAGTTGGTTCCGCTATCGACGCCATCTTCTGTAAAGTCAGATTAAGTCAAAACATACATGAACTTTGTTTTGTACCCTGCTAATAAAAATTTGCAGTTTGCATAATCAAACAAAGAATACGGATTAGCATTATTAGTAACAAGAGAAAAGCACTTGCCAGATAATCTCATCTATAGAAATCTTCCAAGAAAACTTATTTCTTGCACTGACGCTTCATCCATATCACAAAGGGAACATGCTTTTAGATAAGCCTAATAGGTTTAGCAATATCTTATTGAGGATTATATTAATATCTTTTGATTCTTTCATAACATGTTTTATTTCGTAACAGTGGGACGAAACCGAATATGGATGTTTCTTGACAAAGCTACAAATGTGTACAACTGGAAAAAATATTTTAAGGCATAACACAAAAATTTAATTAACGAAGTCTAATATATACTTCACTTAAAATGAAATAATATATAAGAATTCTCCTCACTTCAGAAACCACAATAAGTTACTTATGCTACAAGCTACGATTCCAGAATGATGTTGACAGCATGTGATCCAAGTGGTGTTCATGATAAAAAGTCTTTCGAAAAGGTTTCCGTCGAACGAAATGAATACTGTGAATTGCATACATGCAAGTTATTAGTCAACACACTTGTCAGACTACCTCATTTATATGAAACCTTCCATGAACGTTTATTTCCTGCACTAAAACCTCACCAAAATTGCACAGTGTCAGGTCATTAAGAATTCGTTAAGCACATGCACACTGTAGCACATGTCGAACAGTTCAATCAACAACATTAATCATGATAACTGTGAGGGTTGACTCAGTTTCTTTTATGAATGATAATGTAATGGCTCACTACAAATCCGAGCAACCTTACCTTACATTATTACATACTCCATCGGAGCAGCTCCTCCCGTATTATTTGAAAGCTTGCTATCAAAATTATGGAGATTAACAAAGATGCGATAATTCTGATAATACAAAATCTCTGATCGAAATGGACCAAAGGAATACCTAAAAGCTTTGTAGCGATTGTAAATTTAGGGAACAACATGAGTTCGGAAGAGCAAAAACATATCAACACATGCAAGAAAATTTTGATGATTCACATTGGGGTATATATTTGATAGCGTAATTTAATACAGATAGCCAGACTTATCTGAGTATTAAAAGTATTGGATGGTCTGTAGACAATGTCACAAAATCAAATGAATAGACACTTCATGTGTTATTTTGAAAAATATATGCAAATGATCTGTAAAATCAAAAAGAAAATGTAATGTACTATAGTATTGTTATTTTAAATCTTTTGTATGCATAATCTAACAAAGCTTTGCATCCTTTAAACAATATGACCACTCGTCCTCCCCTCTTCCCCTCCTCCTTCAAAAAAGCCCAACAACAATATGTAAATCTTTTCGATACTTTCACAAACCAAATAAAAGGATTATACATACAACCTTATAACTTAATACTGTTCAACAATTCTTGCAAAGCACAACACAAGGTTTAAACAATTCAGTAGTTTATACGACAATACCGAAACATATCAGAAAAAAAATGATTTAAGAAGCCTTCCAACTCCAAACCAACTGTGGAAGAAAACTAAACATAAGTTTAACAGAATCATCAGAAAAATTGTGTGATTCATTCTGTGGATCTTTGAAATAAGTATACATTTTACAGCTTCGAAACGAAATTTATATCATTTTTTTAACGACAGTGAGCTATATTCGTTATGAAAATCACACCAATAGGTCCCGTAAACACAGAGCTACACTTAACAATTAAATGTTTGAAAGAGATCCACTCAAGAAAGAGAACAAGATGAATATTGATTGGAGTTTCACATAACTTGACCACTTAACATAATTGTAAAACATGATATAAGCGAATGTACTTGATGAAAGTTAAATAAGAAAGAAAAGATCATATATCGATTTTCCCCTATCATTTCGGAACAATGAACTTTAAAATATGGATAATAAATGATTTATTATTATATACTGCCTTTAAATACTTCCAAATAATATCCATAGAGATCGTCAAAATACAATTTAGATTGACACATGTGCTTAATAGCTCTCTGAATAAACAGGAGATTAGAGTATTTGAAAATGAATTGTATTTATTTGTAAATATCTATGAAATTAATATACCATACACATACGCATTATACTGACTGGCTTTACTCCCACACGTGCAGAGAAAAAAAGACCAAAATGACAAATGTCCCGAAAAATATATCAACATTTTTGCAAACTCATTAATCAGAAAGTTAATGCTATCTTGTCTTTTAATTGCAACAAATCATGTGAAGTGAACAGGTAATTATTCATCAATATTAATGACTAATTGGGATAGTGTACAAATACATTTTAAACCGCAACTCATAACTTTATCTTTTTCTGAAGGCTGTGTATGCCCTAACATTCATCTTAAGAACTATTAACATGAATTCCTACTTCGCTTGAATTTTAGAAGGCTGATATAAAATTAAGTGATATTTCGTTGTCTTGTTTTTTGAAATGTTGCCTTATTTTCAGAAAGAATAAGTACAAAGTAAGGCTTTATTTAAGTTTCCTCCAATACTGAGCAAAAAAACCTGGGTCTCTCAAACCTTCATTCAAGTAGTCAAGTTTCATAGTTCAGTTTTGATTCCACTGATATTTTTCAACGGTTGTCATATCCAGAAGATTAGTTCCATTAGGATCTCAAAATTGTACCAGCGAGTGACTTTCTGTGAAAGTGGTAGTTAAGATATTGAAAATCTCTGTAAACACGCTGCGTACCCCTACAAAGTTTTCCTGATATCATGGGTGAGATTTTTATACCCTTTGATTCTGGATGCTTTTTCGCTATCGTTCAGTTCAATAGCGTTCTCAATCTTCTTTCCATTTTTTATACCGTATTCTACCTTTTTAAAACGTCTCTGCGCTCACTTTCAAGTACATGGATCGAATGTAGGTAGGGTATCTGCTGTATTAAGCATACGTTGTTATTCAAGTTCAAGTTATTGTGAGATAATTTAGTTAAAATTATTTTGTATTTTTAATTTTATTTTGTTTTATTTATTTATTTAGTTACTTATGTTTGCTTAATTATTTTTATAATATCTACCTTCCTTCCATCCATTATGCATTCATATATGCATTCATTCATTAATTGGTTAGTTCCTTCGTTCATTTATTTATTAGAGGCCGAGTGGTCTAAAGCGCTCACCGTTACGGATCACTGCCATCTCACCTCTGTCTGTGTGGGTTCGAATCTCGGATTCGGCCAATGTGGGTATGTGATAAAGCTTGCCGATAGCTTTTCGTGGGTCGATGGTTCTTTCAGGGATTTTCCCGGGTTCTTCCTCCGCCATCGATACTGGCCGCCATGTATAGACTATCTTGTGCTGAAAAATAGCCTTAAAACCTATACCAACATTAACAACATCATTTATTTATTTATTTATTTATCTATTTATTCATTTATTTATTTATTTATTACGGATGCATTTATCATACAAAAGTCAGTAGAACAGCTTAAAGATAGTTCCGTTGTCATGATACTTTGCAAGAGAAACGTGTTACTGGCATACCGTAAAAATCTGTAACTTTTCCATCTTCATCTCTTAGGCTGATATTCACTTTGTTAATAGTACCGCGCCGTAACTGCTTGTAATGTAAATTAGTATAAAACTGAAACGCCTCCGCATTACAAAATAACAGGAAATAACTAACACAGTTGAATAGTTACCATTAAAATATTTTTTATGATTCATTTGATCATGATAAAAGGTAGAAATTCTTGGAATTTAAAAGCCAAAATCAGTATTTTCTGTTGATTCACCTTGATTAGCTGAATCCGAACAATTTGTAATTGCTATTCTGAGTGAACATTGAACGTCTTTAATTTATTCCTTATCGATTAGCAGTCCTTCTTTTGTTTACTCGTTTCATCTACATTTCATACATGTAAACACAATCAGGATTTAAACAATTCTTGTTTCATTCGTCGGTGTGAAAAATATGTTGTTTTCCAATTCTTTGAATTAAAATACATAGCATAAAATCGACCATCATTTATATTGTCATTGGTTATTTGGATTCGTCAGAAGGACTTCTTATTCAGTCATTCTGTCTATTGCAGCAGAATGTTACATTTGTATGAGAGAAATGTAAGCTTTTCTTTATCCTTTCTCTAATAAAATCATAGTCAGTTCCTCAAAACATGCCTTTCTGTGATGTTTATCTTCTTCCTGATTACAGTTTTAAAACGTCCTTGTTTTGTTTTTTTAACATCTTTTGTCATGCTTTCTAAATACAGATGCATTCTTATAGAACTGATGTATTAATTTATTAGTTAAGAATTTTACCTGGAGTTTACTGCGACCTATAATTTATTCGTTTGTTAACTGGATAAATGGAACTGAACTAATCGGTTTAACAGCTTCTATATCCATGTCTGATAGTAGAAATATTGTAAAGATTTTATTAAAGCACGCTCTATACAACTGTTTGAGCAGGATAAATTGTGTTACATAATCTGCATTGTTACAGTTGACATTTGTAAGTAGGTGGAAACTATGTTATCTATTAGCCAAAAGAATTAAAGCATTTTGCAATGTAAGGTTGACTTTGGTGGCACAGTATTATCAATTTTGTAAATGAGAGAAAATATCATTTATAGGTCTACTATTTTGAATTTATTCAGTGAAAACGAATAATTATGTTTGCAATGTCTTCGGCATATATTCTTGATGGTGAACCTATTAACATCTTAAAAATCTTTCTTTGAATGCATGCTGACAATAACTGTATGCTAAGTTTTAAGTTTTGCATGGCAAACATCGCTAATAGTATTTTTGGTGTCATTAGATATTTCCCTCATATGTTATTTATTAGCTTGAAGAAAGTTAAACCATTTCTGGTGTTGGGATATATGTATGCAAAACCTTATCATGTTCTACCTCGTACAGGCTTCACCCCAGTGTTGTGTGTTGTACAGCCACTGATATTTGATCAGCTTTAAATTAATGCAACTACGCATTTTGAGAAAAATGTAGACGATATATATATATAACACGTACACCACCAATTATACAAGTAGGTATGTTGTTTAAGCGACGGAACTTGTAACATTTCTTTTATCTTGTTATGGTTTTAGACTCTTTTGTTCATTCTTTTAATGTTTAACTTTGGCCTTTTGGAAATTATGTGGACGTTTGAGTCATGTTTTGCAAAGGTTAACTCTTTTTCTGAAGTTCCCTGATCTGGTGGTTTTCCTAACCTGGATTCTTCCTTATTAGTATCTTGTTCAATTTTTTAAACTCCTTCATGTAAATTTGAAGTTCGGTTTAAATTTCAATCGAAACAAAGGTTAATTGGAAGAAGAGTTACAAATAGTGAAAAGTAAATTGCAGTAACATGGAATATAAAAACTATACGAATACCAAGACATTTTCAAAATACAAAGAAGAGATATATATGAGTTTCATAATTATCAAATTGTGCCAGCACTGTAAAATTAGTTATAGCTGATGGTGATGTTGCGTTTGAACACAAAGAATTTGAAAATTCGCTTACGTGACGACGATGATACTATAAATGCAGAAGTTGATAAGTTGATAAAACTTCAAACCTTGCTATTGGTTTTGCACATGAGCGTCATAGACGTTTCAAACACATAATAAATACAGAGTACCACTGCATCAACAAAATAAATTATATTGGATTAATTATTTAGAAATTCTGGTTTACTCTGACTTTACAAGCAAATGTTCAAAATATATTATAGACTGTGATGGTGATATCAACATTAATACCACTTACAGATTCAGATGTGCAGATGATTTAAATGTCACAACCGATTTAGGTTACTTTTTGATAATTATTTGTGATTGAAGGCTGTCAGATACATTACAAATGTACATTGTAAACATTTGTCTAGACACAATGCATAGCAGATTGAGTATTTCTGTGAATCGTTGTCAAAACTTCCTTGTATACAATTTGAAATGTCCGCATAATTACGTCAATTTCCATCTGATTTGCATTTACCCTTCCTGTAATGTAAGACCTATATATCAGCTTCTGGTTTTTTACACTTCATTTACAATTTAGCTTTTAGTTTAAATGTATCGAAAACTATTTTCATACCTACCATGTTCTATAATCATTTCTTCTGTCGATTATAATTTATTACCCAGCTAGAATATTGTCTGCATCGAACACAAACGATTGATCCTATCCTTTTCATTTCACGAGTACATGCGTTTTGCCGCTTATTATTTTGTTCTTCAGACCTTTTCAAATGTAAATCTTTTAAATGGTTTTTGGAAAGAGATATTTTCAACTGTGTACTTCTCATATAGTTTGTCGTATAGAGAAAATTCTTCATAAAACGTATCCTCTTTCTTTAAGTGTTTAGTTTGTCTTCAGCCGTATCAACTAAAATGACTTGACACATTTTTACAATCTCCTTGGAAACGTTACCACCAAGGTAACCGTCTGCAGAAACTTCCTTTCCGGCATTTGGAATTCTACCTATCTCACCTATTTTAAAGTTCACCGATCCAAATGTATCAATTTTTAGAATTCAAACAGATTTATTCACACCTTCTTCGGCCCTGTTCGCTTCAACTGGAGCCATGTCTCCTGGCGATTGATAGATGTTATTGTATCTCTCATCAAACTGTATGTCATCAGGATTTCTGTTTTAAACTTTCTCTGAGCAACTGCATTCGCAGGACCGTAGTAAATATGTCCCAAATAATGTTCTTTGTCGTTCCGTTAACAAAGTGCAAAAATTCCAGAGAAAACTCTACGTTTTTCAAATTCTCTTTGCTCTTATAAAAAAAAATATAATAGGACATCTATTCGCAATATAAACTTTTATTGTCAGCAATATGCAACGTTTCTCGAATCCTTTCAATCATATGAGTTATTACCAATTTATGTTACGTTTTACCATTTTACCCTATTTATGGTTGTATCTAACACACTTAGTACTATACTGAGTCTCCATGAGCAACTTTAAATCGCATTTTGTTATGCACACCTTCTTTGACTGGTTTATTGAATAGCTGTACTGATATTTTAAAATTTACTGAATTTTCATGTCATACTGTAGGGTCAAATCCTATTAAAATTTCTTTACGTGTTGATACTAAACGTGCATGCAATTTATTCTTTCTTCGCTTTGGCCTGTTTTATAATCTTAAATTCAACTCTCATGCTAAATGTAAAATATATATATATACTCAAAAAGCTATCTTTTTGATGCATTGAATCAGTAAATCAACATTTGTATTATCTCGAGAGATATTTTGTAACACAGCTAGTTTTAACCATACTCTTTTTCCATCCAATCATTTAAACAAATTCCCGTGGTTTCTTATTATCGAGACTTGCTTTCTTGATAAATTAATGCAATATTTGTATTACCTCTATCATCATGTGTTTATCAGAACAGTAGCCTTTTGCCATCATTTGTGTATCAATGCTCACATCCTGCACCGATGCATCCTATGATCTAAGGACTGCCTGGCATTTTAGTTTCCAGAAAACAAGAGTGGCTGAGACATATTTAAGACTCCCTTAGAAACTGAGAGGGCTTGAACTGAAATTGATATATTGTTTTATTTACATTATGCAAAAAATTACTTTGACATCTTTTAAAAGTTGTCAAGCAATATTAGTTTCTAAACTACCATGAATTTGTGTATGTATCCACAAGTAACACGTAATGAATTCCATCTTCACACTGCACCGCTTTAGCCATTTTGCTATCGGTATTGATGCTGCTAAGTGCATGTTATTACGTTAATAGAATATGTAGATTTGCACCTTGCCCTAAGCACAGCAGTATATAATTGTACTTAGAACTTGTTCCGGATGTACCGACATACATACGTATGTACCGACAACGTTCATATCTCTCTCTCTCTCTCTCTCTCTCTCTCTCTCTCTCTCTCTCTCTCT
>JAECUM010070147.1:0-25703 GCA_016617855.1 Megalonaias nervosa | reverse complement strand
ATATATATTTATAATATTTTGTTGAAGCTCATGTAATTCAGTAATAGTGTTAGGATAAACAGGTTTAATTCCAGTTAGCCTTTCATATTCAAGTATTAATTTCTCAGCTTGATCATGATAGGCTCTTTGTAAAGTCATTCTATATTTGTATATATACTATATTTTATCTTCAAATAAAAATTAATAATTATATAATCCAGTTTTATCCAGTTTTTATCTGGAATCACTAGTGATTCTAAATCCAGTTTTATCCAGTTTTTATTCCAAATGCAGTTTTATCCAGTTTTATTTAAAATTCAGTTCTGTCCGGTTTTATCTAGTTTTATCGAAATCAGGTTTTATACTGTAGTTAGATCTAGATGTTATCGCGGTCAGTCATTCTTTTGCTGTTTCTATAATCATATTTATCTTAAAATTTAAATTAAACATAAACTTAAAAAATATAATTATATAGCAATGCCATTTGCAGTCGGCTTATATAATTGTAAATGGCTACTGCAAGGATCGAGTGAAGTTTGTGGTAAAAGTTGTTATGAAGAATATTGCGGTTATCATCGAGATTACATACAAAAGACTAATTCACCTGGTTGCCGCCCATGTTTGAAATGTGGGCTTGGAGTTCGAGGAAAAAAAATTTATCTTTAAATATATACTTATTGTAATTATTATTATGATATTGTTAAAAAAAGCAGTTCAAATCTAAAACAGTTCTCAGATAGTTCAAACCTAAAACAATCAATCTCAAACCTGACCGCTTAAGCACATGCTTGATCTAATCCAGGTTTGAAGTCAATAACTTTCGTATTCGCTAAAAATTCTTCTACAGTTAGTGGAATTATTTCATGAGAGCAATATTTTAATTTTCGTTTCTCATAATAAACTAATAATGCAGCATAATTTGATCCACCACATTTATGACAAAGTTGGTGTTTTCCTCGAACTCCAAGCCCACATTTCAAACATGGGCGGCAACCAGGTGAATTAGTCTTTCGTATGTAATCTCGATGATAACCGCAATATTCTTCATAACAACTTTTACCACAAACTTCACTCGATCCTTGCAGTAGCTATTTACAATTATATAAGCCGACTGCAAATGGCATTGCTATATAATTATATTTTTTAAGTTTATGTTTAATTTAAATTTTAAGATAAATATGATTATAGAAACAGCAAAAGAATGACTGACCGCGATAACATCTAGATCTAACTACAGTATAAAACCTGATTTCGATAAAACTAGATAAAACCGGACAGAACTGGATTTTAAATAAAACTGGATAAAACTGCATTTGGAATAAAAACTGGATAAAACTGGATTTAGAATCACTAGTGATTCCAGATAAAAACTGGATAAAACTGGATTTAGAATCACTAGTGATTCCAGATAAAAACTGGATAAAACTGGATTATATAATTATTAATTTTTATTTGAAGATAAAATATAGTATATATACAAATATAGAATGACTTTACAAAGAGCCTATCATGATCAAGCTGAGAAATTAATACTTGAATATGAAAGGCTAACTGGAATTAAACCTGTTTATCCTAACACTATTACTGAATTACATGAGCTTCAACAAAATATTATAAATATATATAAAGCTAGATCTAAGAAGCATGTAAATCTAGGTCAAACACCTAAGACGCTTTCAGAATTGGTTAAACTAAGTCAGGCTAAACAAAACATTTTAGAAAAACCAATCAATATAAAAGAAACTGGATCATCATTTGCTGGATTTAGTAAAAGTTTTAAAATACTCATTGACAGACCTATAGAAATATTATTAGAAAAAGCTATTCAACATATTCTTAGGAACTTTCCTGAGCCATCTAAAATACTTGTTACGATGTTAGTACGATTTCAACATGCAGTTGATCCAGATAAGTATGCCCGCCCTTATATAAAAGCTGAACCTGTAATTTTACGCGCTGATGCTAAAATTCTTGAAATCGTTGCAAAAATCTCTCAAGAACTTGAAAATTCCATTGATACATACACACGAGCTGGATCAGGTTGGATAGTGCTTGCGAAAGAATTTTTATTAATCCACAGGCATAAATATGACCCATTGCGAGCTGGAAAATTCGTTAAATTACCTAAGAAAATAATAGATTCTCATTGTTGTATTAATGTTGAAAGTGATGATGAAAAATGCCTTGTCTGGAGCGTTCTAGCTTCATTATTTCCTGTTGATAAAGATCCTAACAGAGTTTCAAAATAGTTGAACATTATAAAAAATTGAATTTAGCTGGAATAAATTTTCCAACTTCGATTAAGCAGATAGATAAGTTTGAAAACCTAAATAGAGAGTTTATTCCAGATGGTATTAATGTATTCGGACTTGATGATAATAATAAACTTTATCCACTCCATAATTCAATATTTGCTGGATCTAGAACTATAAATTTACTAAGATTTAAGAAACATTATTCGTTGATAAAAAACTTTAACGGACTAGCTGGAAAACAGCATAGCAAAAATGGACATAAATTATACTTTTGTTATAAATGTCTTTACTAGCGATGAGAAGTTACAAGAACATCTGAAACAGTGTATTCATAATATGAGAACAACTTTACCGAACAAGGAAAATAAAATCTTAAAATTCAATAAATTTAATAAAAGTGTAATAATGCCATTTACAATTTCATATGATTTCGAATCAATTTTAGAACCATATCAGACTGATGAAAGCGAAAAGCAAGTAAACAGTTCTGAGAAGTCTCTAGAAGTCCTGACTTCTGAAGAAAGCGAAAAGAAAGCAAAAACAATTCATATTAACAAACATATACCAGTAGCTGTAGCTTATAAAATAACATGTATTATTGATCCTAAGCTCAGTGAACCGGTTAAAATCTATAGAAGAACTAGTAATGACTCGGAAGATGCTGCAGTATGGTTACTTAAAAATCTGTTTGATGAAGCTAATAAAATCTATTAAAAAGAACCTCTCTGTAAAACCTGAAGTTAGGGTGACGCCGGAACAATATTTAGAATATAATAAAGCAAAAACTTGTCATTATTGTAATAAGGCTTTTGGAGGTAAAAAGAAAGCAGAAAAAATTAAAAAGTCTAAGAAATCAGAAGCAGAAGTTTCCAACAATCAGACTAAAGAAAACAGTTCTCAGAGTTCTCAAGAAGTCCTGACTTCTGAAAACACTGAACCTAAATTTTTTAAAACAATCTATCTAACAAAAACCGTTGATTATTGTTATATAACCGGAAAATATCTCGGAGCAGCTCATCAAGGTTGTCAAAATAAATATCATGAGGTAAATTTTATTCCATGTGTTGCTCATACTTTCCGAGGATATGAAAGCCATTTCATTATTACTGCGCTAGGTCATCCTGATATTGTTAAATTATGTGAAAATAAAAAAATAGGTGCAATTCCTAATAATTCTGAAAAATTTATGTCAGTAAGTATTGGTCCACTTGCGTTTATCGATAGCATGCAGTTTATGGCTAGTTCGTTAGAATCGCTTGCTAAAAATTGTAGCGCGTTTACATCGTTGGAAGAATATTTCGGTGATAATTCTAACTTGATGAAGAAAAAAGGAATTTTCCCTTACGAATATAATAGTTCTATCAGTGTTCTTGATGAAACATGCTTACCTAAACATGAAAAATTTTATTCAGAGTTAAATGGAGAAAATGTTACAGATGTTGAATATAAATACGCTCAACATGTATTTAAACTATTTGGTTGTAAAACCCTCGGTGATTACCTGGATATCTATCTGATTCAAGATACATTGCTGCTTGATGATATATTTCAAAGTTTCCGAAGAACCTCTATAAATAAATATAAACTAGATCCCGCTTGGTATTTCTCTAGTCCAGGATTAAGTTGGGATGCTTTATACAAGTTAACAGATACTAGAACAGAATTAATAACTGATGATATTAACATGTATCACTTTTTTGAAAAAGAAATCCGCGGTGGAATAAGCGTTATAAGTAATAAATATGCTCGCGCTAACAATAAATATTTAACTAGTTATGATTCCAATCAACCTTCGAGCTATATAATTTATCTGCATGAAAATTCACTTTATGGTTGGGCGATGTCTCAGTCGATGCCACATGCGGTTGATCGCTGGGTTGATGAAAAAGAATTTCTTACAGATACAGAAAACCTTAAAATTGATTTATCTGATTCAGACCATACTTATTTTCTCGAAGTTGATATAGATTATCCAGAGAGCTTACATGATTTACATAATGATTATCCATTTCTACCTGAAAAGATGATAATTCCAGATTCGCTGTTATCAAGTGAGCAATTAGCAATACGAGAAAAGTATGGTGGAAAACCTTGTATGGTAGCAAAATTAGTTCCAAACTTACTTAATAAAAGAAATTATGTATGTCATTATAGAAATCTCCAACAAGCAATTGAGCATGGTTTAAAACTAGTTAAAATTCACAGGATATTACGCGTTAGACAATCTCGCTGGATGTCAAAATATATTAAGTTTAACAATGATATGAGAACTGTAGCAACAACAGAATTTGAGAAGAACTTTTTCAAGCTCATGAATAACTCTGTATTTGGTAAAACCATGGAGAATATTCGAAAACGTGTTGATATTGAAATTGTAAATAACCAAAAACGTTTAAGAAAATTAGTCGCTTCAGATAGTTTTGCTGAAGAAATAAATATAAATGAAAATTTAAGTTTAGTCAAGAAATATAAGAATAATCTAAAGCTGAATAAGCCTATATTTGTTGGTGCTACAGTGCTAGAAACATCAAAATGGCTCATGTATGACTTTCACTATAATTTTGCTAAAAATCTTTGGCCCACAATCGCTGGTAATCCAAATTCTGGAGTAAAATTATTATTTACAGATACTGATTCATTAGTTTATCAGGTATTTACAGAAGACGTTTATAAGGATATTTATGAAAATCGAGAGCTGTTTGATTTATCAAAGCAATTGATCCACAGTTTAAAGATCCAATCAACAGAAAAGTATTAGGAAAAATGAAGGAAGAGTTTAACTTTAAGCCGATTCATGAATTCGTTGGTCTTAGAAGCAAGATGTATTCGTTAATAACTGATATTGTGATTGATAAAGAAAAAGATGTAAAGAAAAAGCTAAAAGGTATTAAGAAAAATGTTGTTAAAAATAAAATTGAACATAGTGATTATCTGAATGTTCTTGAAAATTCTCGAAAACACTTTGCTACAATGTGTACATTTAGATCACATAAGCATAATATTAATACAAATCGTATAATAAAACGTGGTTTATCTAATTTTGATGACAAACGCTACTGTAGTAACAGTACAGATACATTAGCTCTCGGTCATTATAAAACTAAATTAGACCTAGATTTCAATAATAAACTTAAACTTCTTAATAGGATTTAACCTATCTATGTTTTTAGAAGTAGAAGTCAGTACTTCTGGCGATTTCTCAAGTTTGATTCCTCAAGTTTAAATAGTTTTATGTTTTCTCAAGTTTGATTCTTCAAGTTTGTTAAATATTTTATGTTTTCTCAAGTTTGATTCTTCAAGTTTAAATAGTTTTATGTTTTCTCAAGTTTGATTCTTCAAGTTTGTTAAATATTTTATGTTTTCTCAAGTTTGATTCTTCAAGTTTAAATAGTTTTATGTTTTCTCAAGTTTGATAGAATGGTTTAGATAAGGTGGTTTATAAACAACACTCTGTTAGTTGTATCTTCTAATGTTTCTTGTTAATGCTCTTAGCGCTCTATCTACTCTAAATGGTCCGCCTGACACAAGTGGTTTACAATCGGCTTTTCCTTATACGACTGCATATCACAACCAATGACGTGAACAAGGACACGGGTGAGGGTCCATGGTAAACAAACGTGATACCAGCTATTTTTCTAAACATCATCCGCTGTTTTTTAACACCCACAAGAAAGTCATAGGAAAATTAAAGGACGAGTGCTTGAGTAAGCCTTTGGAGAAATAATATGCACTGCGCCTCATTCAATCGTGGTTGGCAGTTCAAAAAACACCAACACTTAGAAAGAAGTTCCATGCCTTGCTTGCCCAGTAGGATCTCCGGCACAAAATGTATGTCTTCGTGAGCTATGCGAAACATTGTATTGTTGTGTATTGTTGCACTAAGGTTAAATTTGTCCCCACTTGGCACCATACGGTTGATCTTCCCTGCGTACAAGCAGGCGCAGATCCAGAAGGTGACCTTGGCGGTAGTTCCAACTTGCAATTCCTCTCGCACAAATGATCTGCTTGTTGGAGTTTGTTCCGCCAGATGGTGACGTGCTAGTTGCATTGGAGTATTGATCCGTTCTGAGACTGTAAATACATCGACGGACCATATCGGGTCAGTAACACGACGTTACGTGCCTATTAATTCTCCCCGGTACATACAAACACCGAACGAAGTTGTCTCTAACGATGGTGGTTGTGAAATTATATTGTAGGTAACGGTGACAGTCCTATGTCGAATTGCCCCCACAGGTTTTAACCATCTCGCGCGTGTGTTTAGCGCTGGCCTAACTATGATGTGTATCAATGATATACCCACGTATACAATTGAGCAAGCTGAAAAACTTGCAGGCACCACTGCCACAGATCTAATGACTTCTATGAATAATAATTTCAGCGGTGTTTCGCGCAGCGTCGTATATATCTTTATGTAGACTCAATGAGGTTTTCGTGTGTGGATACCTCCCAGTCTCATATTTTGGTTACACACAGATGTCCACAACGTTATTTTCGGAGCCAACCACACAGTCACATTATACCGTAAGGGCAATGCCAGCGTTGCATTTCAGTTTGATGAAACTCGCTGTTGAGAAACTTACGTTGGCAAACTTAACACTATGGATGCCTGTGTTAACTCCTTGGCGGACATTTTTTTATCGTTTATGCGGTCTGGAACTGCGTCAAAACTGTCGTTTCTTGGGCACACTACAGACACTCACCAGGTAATATATTCAGTGATATTTAGGCAAATAAGTACGCAATATAGTCGATACGTACTTTCATGAAAGTGTAGATGCGGCTCCCGTCGGCGATTACGTATGCTTGGCTGTTATCATTTCTGACAAGACTCTGCTGTTGGAACACGAAAGTCATGCAGTTCCTTGACACTCTTGTGAAAAGTCCAGAGAGTAATAACGAAGTAATTAAACTCCTGACGTTTGCAAATAATAAAGTCCTTTCACGAAGTTATGTTTGGTCTTATCCCAAAGCAGCTTGTGAAAATATAGGGCGCAGTATGTCACGATTGCAGGGCCAAAATGAGGATTTCTCCGTAAAAGTTAACGGAATTATGGTTGACCCAAACACATTGTAGCTTAATGCGCCCATAATGAGAGAACATCTCGGTGATTTTCAAAGTCAAATGTGGCACAAACACAATAGACTGGTGGAATGTTTCCGTTCCTCGTTGCGTTTAGCTGGCGAGGTTCTAGTGGATGCATTAGGGGCCGTGAGAATTGCATCCGGAATGGTTATGCAGAAAGGCGGTCAGTGGAAAAGGCTTAGATTACCTGGGACAACTCGCTGAAACCCATCAGGCACAGATCTTCGATACCTGGGAAGTTTCACAGAATACTCTTAGGCAGAGGTCTTCGACTACCCGATAGGACTCGCAATTGATTAATCTTGACTCCGATTGTTCTTTTTGAGTGAATAAACGGCCTCGATGACCCTATGCAAGTGAGAAACCAGGATCGTCAACATTTGACAACAGGCTCTGGCACTTAGTGTGTAGCATACGCGGTGACACCCAAACATCTTTTGTAATTTGATTCGAAATGGTTTGCACCACCACTTGAAATCGTAATGATTTACATAAACGAACAAAATTGTCCACCACTATTTTATTCCAAGCTGCCGTTGCCATCTCAGATGGATGATCACGTGTGTGGTCATCTCACCGTTAAAGTGTTCGTGCACTTGAGCGTTCATCAACTCCTGAAACGCTTGCTACTCTTACACTGACAGTTAGAAAGTACGCTTAATAACATACGAAATGACTGCTAACAATTACAACGCGAAGATATGGATCGGACAGGTTTGTTACTAAAGTGGATTTGAATGAGTTTAATTAGCCGGGTTCTTGCTGACATCGCAAGGAATCAACGAAATCTGCTGCATTAGAGACTCTGGCGTGTCGGAAGCATTTCGCAATGATAATGTAGATGCTGAAACAAAAGATTACATGGATGTAAAGATTGCAGAGTTGCTCCCACGACCATGTAGCAACTTCAATGAGCCAAATTCAAGGAATACTTAACCAACTAACTTATTAATCTTAGAAAATGGTAGACTTGTTTTCCATGCTCTTGAAAATAGTTTTCATAAAACTAATCCTCACAAAATAAATGTGCGCGATTCTGGGATGTTTCTCGTAACCGGAATTAAAGGATGTTTGGGTAGTATGATGATATTCTTGGCTTTTTGATACCAATCACACTTATCGACAACTATTGTTGCATTACTTTAGATGAAATTCAGTTCAAAGGACTCAAGGTCAATCCTGACGGATACTTAACTCTCTTTGGCGTTTGTGTTCAGGATTAGATTTATCATTAGATATAAGCGATAGATTCTGACTGCTGTTATGAGATTGCGGAATATTGGATCAGTTCCCCATCGATGCTAACATTAAAGAATGTTTTTGCCTCTTGTCGATGCATATTTACGTATAGACGGTGTTTATATGTACTGAAATATAGTTTTATTAAGGGCCAGATAGACATTAACAGTCGGGACCACCCAGCTCGAACCCAGCTTGGAATCATTGCATTTGCACTTGAAAACACAAGGTCGTTTTGAAAGCATAGGCAGACTTGAACATATGCAGGGACTGTTTCTTCAATGATGACGTGGAGCACACCGAGAAATCCACCTCGGCTGCATTCCACGATGATTGTGTTGCACCGACATTAACTCAACCAAAAGAGAAAAATGTTGACTGTTTTTTAACAATGACTTACTTCTCTGTATACCAGTTTTTGGGCGAAGAAAAGAACGGTCGATTTAGAAACTATTCTATGGTGTAATCAATATGGTTTTATAAGAACGTAATGCCAGGTTCCAAGAACACTCTATCGCCGGAAACATAAATATTTCCTAAAAGACATTTTCTGTGACTGTCAAAAAGAATAATTAGTTAAAAGTGCTTATTTCGCATGCAGATGACCAACTTGTCGAGCAAAATTATAGTTTTAATAGAAAGGCTTTGATATACCCTCAAATTCACCAACGCGGAAAAAATCGAAACGGAACAACAATCATCAAGAGAAGCGTGTTACTTGCGAAATACAAAAACATGTGTTTGGTCGTAGATGCTATTTGCGGGATAACCACGGCAATCACCGTTGGTCTGGGTATGGCGGGAATAGCAATATCAGCAACATTTATAGGCACACTAATCGAAATTGTTGTTGGCACCATGTCGATAGTAACCGGTATGACCGTATAGGCGCTGGTAGGATAATCTCGTTACGGCTGCATTCACGAGTACGTGCCTATTCAAACTCATCGCTGCCGCACAAAACAGGCTTAGTGCAATTACCAAGCTTTTTTCGGCAGCTATTGAGGAAAATCAGTTAGCATGGGTGAGTTCGCCACTGTGTTTGCGGAAATGTAAAACTACCGAGCACAGATAGGCACCGGAACATTAACTAAGCTTATTTACAGGCACTAAATATCCAGTAACTGTTTGTCAGTGTACTGAGAACTTCACGTATGAGCTACACTCGTATGGGTTCGGGCTTAGGGACTATAATCCAGAAGTGTGCTAATAGCGGTCTGTTTGATTACAGATTTGGGTTGAAGTCTTCTACCCTACATAAATCTCCGCTATAATGGGCGCCTTTTAGTATCTTTTTTTGCGGGTTCGCATGGGCTAGCGTTTGAGTGTGTGTGATGTGAAGAAAATGTCGTGGGGCGTAGAATGTTTTGACCTAAATCGGTAGCAAAAATTCAAAACGCTATCATCATACAACTGTTGACAACCATGTTGTACGAATTACCACACAGTCGTTGCTCATCAGATCTGATGGCATATGATGGCTGCCATTCGCACGGTATACGAGATGTTGAGGCAATTCACTTGCAACGATCACATGTCACTAATTTGCTGTCCACTGCCTCAGACTCCCGTTACTCAAAGGATCGCATATAACTAGCATCAGAACTACCTCGGCTATTTCTGCGAAACAAATATGAATTGGATGTATGTTGGCGTAGTAATTTACAGAAAAGTCATATATTTTGTGCCATGGACATTTCACCAATATATTTCGGATCACCTAGGCTAATTCCACGATTAAATTCAATGTACGATGGACGAGAGGTTACTAAAAGTTCCATCATTCGTGACTTTTTGGTCAGTACTTGTTTCGTAAATAGCTGATGTGATCCGAATGACAGCTATCGACTTACATTCGAGGTATGATCTGTAGGATTGGCCTCAAAGTTGCGAATGCTAGCATCTTCGTGAAAGTACCGAATGCTAGCATCTTCATGAAAGTACCGAATCGGACGACTTTTACCCCATGATTCGTTATCTCCCTACTGTACACTCCGCTACAGGACTCTACTACTTTACTACTAACCAGCTTGTGATATTGACTTGCCAATTTAAGTCTCGTACCGATATTAATTATTAGCAATGATAATACTTGTAATTAAGTACTCCTTCTGTGCGAATAATTAATTCCAATAGATCATAATATAAATGATGTCTAGCTAGAACAAAATTTAAAACTTGGAATTAAAATTATAAAATTCATCTGTCAGAGTTCGCACCAGTTGCTGAACTAAAAAAAAAACTATTCCGAGTTTTGGATCTATCATATGTGTGTTTTGTGTGTTTTAAACAATATTTAAATGTATTGGGCAGAGAAGGAGCAGAAAACAACAATACCTGAAACACCCTCTGAACGATACTGTATTCGAACTATATGGGATTCTAACGGTCTTAAAAGGCGCAAGCGTGAAAAGTTGGACAATCTAAGCATCAGGAACACAATGAAAGGAATATTTGGTTGTAGAAGAGTGTTGTACACACAGGATGTGATATTTCGGTAGAAAAGAGAGAGTGGGCACTAAAAATAGTTTCCTTTTGTTATGAAATGCTTTCTAAATTTAGATGTAAACTTTATATGCATTCTGCTGAAATACTGTATTATTATTTAGTGGATAAAGATGAATTGTCTGATCACAGTTTTATTTGCTGAAGAATACATGTCAAATTCATGTGTTGTTCGGCTCTTCTGGAGCCAGGCATGCGTGACACATTTAAAAGTGAATCATTTCAAAGTGATATATCTCTCATCTTTGTGTCAGCAAATATTTTTAATCTCCTTGGTTTGTTTGTTTTGGACAAATCGACAGCTATATGTGTGTCTCATATTATTTAATGGTTGCACATATTTGCCGCTTAAAAGAATAGAAACATTGGACCGCATAAACTATTTTTTAAAAACAACAAAAGCAATAACAAAAGACAATTGAGGTATGAGGCTAAAGACACTGATATACTCGGGTATAGTTAAGTACGTTACGATGGTAACACATGTCGGGGCAAACAAGATTACGGAAACGGAGGGGTACGATTGGAAAATTGCATGGTACCAAAACGGAACTTTATGCAAGAGCTACTTTAAATCGGTTGCAGATATCTGGAAAATACTGTAATAGTCTGCATGGTACTTGCAGTATATAGCTTTAAAAGCCCCTTACTAAAGAAATATAGAATTGTCTTTTAGATGGATTAATTCTGAATCTGTACGTCTTATGTGAAAATGATGCAGCAAAAACGTTTTACATTTATCCGATTTGAAATAAGCATTTGTGACCCAACATGAAGCACCATGATCCCACACCACCAAGTAAAATATAAGAAAGATTTAACTAAATGATTGATAACGCCACTGACGCCGTGATTATGTTGCATATTGAAAATTCTTTAAAAATTGTGCTCATTTTTAACTATTTGTCTTTTTTCCTTTGTGTGCGACACTCTAATACAAAAAAGCAATCGTGTCTGCAAAGAAAAGTCTGTAAGATCCGCATAGGAAACATAGCTAACCTTGGCATAACCTGAGTTTAATTTGACATTTTAGGAATTAAAGTCTATGGAGGCAATTTTTCTTTTTAGAAAGCAACACATGACATTTCGTGCTCATATTAGCAGGAGGCAATTTCTTGTCAACATATGCAGCCATCTAAGCAATATTTAGAAGGTTTACTGCATAAATGTCTTTCAATTTCGCTAATGTCATTCCAAAGTGAGACTATCAACCAATACGATAAGCTGTTGTTCTACTGAAAGGGAAATAACTCTTAATTAAATGTCATTACGAACTGTAACTCCTGTTATTAACAAATCACATATCACAAAAACACTAACAATATTGCCGTAAGATTTCTGCACATGAAAGCAACTTGCAATAGCGTGCAAAAGACAGTTACTGCAATGTATGTGAACGACAACTAAGTTGCTGGGGAAAATGTGGTAATGTTTTTAAAATATATTTTGATGAAAAGTTATATTAATCTTCTATGTACCACAGTTAAGATTAACCATGTGTCTAGTATTAATATGACACATAATTCAGTGTGATCTATCATATTATTTTCCATTAAAGGGAAGTAGTATAGAAACAGATTTTACCCAGCCACTTCTCCATACACCCTCCCAACCACGTGTTAACCCCTGCCTTCTACGAAATAGTAAACAGTCTGTACCCGGCCTGATAGCCCTATAGCCAATACCCAACACCATTAGTGAACCAGTATTTGAGTGAAGAAGAGCATGGTTACATCCTCGAATATTCAGTCAAGAACAGCATGTTACATCCTCGAAAATTTAAATCAAGAAGAGCATGGTTACATCCTCGAAAATTCGGATCATGAAGAGCGTGGTTACATCCTCGACAATTCGAATCAAAAAGAGCATGGTTACATCCTCGAATATTCGAAACAAGAAGAACATTGTTACATCCTCCAAAAGAGCTCTTGTACACTTGAACAAAATACTCCCACCACTGAATCGCACCCACATAAACATTTTGCTGCCAATACCCGGTTAAATCAGAAAGTGGTTTCATGGACCATGTCAGGCAACCTAAGAAATCTTTTATTGACCAATACTGGCCACCAGAGGAAAGCAAAATATAACGGACAATTAAACTACTGCAAAAATAAATAAACAAGAATATGATTTAGCTGAGGCACGAAAACCCGGAAAAACAACGTTCCACCTGGGATTTTACATGTCCAGCCACGCAGTTGTGTATTGGACAAAGGAAATTACTATATACTAATTTCCTTCTCCTGATTTATAAACATGATTCATAAAACTTCAGTTTCTATTCGCTAATTGGTATAATTTGCTAGTGTGATTGGTTACTGATCGTCGTGAGGTGATAGTACGTCGTTTATTATAGTCACGTAAATCTGATAAAAGATTTCGTACATATACTGAAAATATACTTTTACCCCCTCATATTCTTGTTCGTCCTTTGAGATCAAAGAGTATGTGAGTACGCGAATGGCTGATCAAGCCAATTTGTGCACTGAAATGTCAGAGTCACAATTCACAGGAGGTACTTCTTTTGTTTGCTTGAGCAATAGAAGACGAACTGCAGTTCTATGATTTTCCTTTACTGCACTTCCTCCATAGGCTGCCCATCGCATCTGTAATGTTATCATCAGCTGAGTGTTGATACTTGGAATGACTGTCTGAGAACCTCGTGTCTGGGTCCCTATCCCAACATCTTATCTTAAATCAGTTTCCTCAGCCAGCCCATGGTTCAGCTTCTTTGCATGGCATCTGTAAATTGTCCAGGTCTCGCAAGCATATAGCAGGGTAGCAACACAGTCGCTTTATTGAGCTAACGTTTCGTTTGTAGCCTGGTCCCTCTACGCTCCCACACATCTGCATATAGTTTGGCAAGTGACACACTAGCTTTAGTAATTCTGGCTTTGGTTTCATCATCAATATGGACTGCATCTGACAATGTGCTGCCGAGATAAGCGACCTGTTCACCACCACGAGAGTTAAAAAATGTACTGCTTTTCTGGTGCAGGTTGGTGCATCACCAATGTCTTCTTGATATTGATTATGACAAGATATCTGTCTATATATATATATATATATATATATATATATATATATATATATATATATAATAACCATATATATATATATATATATATATATATATATATCTGCTGCTACTATATACCTATATATATATAAATGGTCGAACTGTGTTGCATGTCAGACTAAGATTTGGCATTCAGGGTACAGTTGTCAGGAAAGGCTTTTATCATTTCTTTGAATGTAGTGTACAGGCTGGAGTGTTGTTCATGACATTTCTAGTGGAGTTGACGAACTGCAAACACGATGTCTGTGGTCCCACGTCATTTTCTGAAGCCACAGGGACTCTCTTGCTGTAGCCCTTTATCGATATAATGCGCAAGAAGATTTACTTGTACAAGTTAATAGATGCATATTTGTACTCCTGTGGTAAAGTTACCTCAGTCACATTGCCTGAAAGAGTTTTGTAAATTTCTGTGTCATGTGTCTTTGTAAACTTCTGCTAGTATAGCGTACAGCCGGTCAATGCCTTTCAGTTTCAAGTCAGCATTGGAGGATCAGCAAGTGATATGTTGATTTCCACTTGGGACAGTCGATCACTTGTCTCCTTGCTCACAGAATAATCTTCACTAAATATGTTGTTGAAGTGTTCTTACCTCTTTGAAGTATCTTCAAAGTGGAGATTTTCCTGATGACCCAACGCGATGAACCATCTATGTCCAGGTCTGCAGCTACAGTCTCCACTGTATCTACACCAGCTTCTTTACCGCTGGCCCATCGCCATACGATTTGAAGAAAACAGTTGGTGTGGGAGGGGAGATGTGTCATGGCTTGTGCGTGAGTTGGATTTAAGTGAGGGACGATTGCACAGAGTAGCCATCACTCTCACATATAAGCCTATCTCAATCCATTGGGACGACAGTGTCGATACGACTGGTGACAGGTCCGGATATAGTGGACGGACATCACTTCCTACTGCACTTAAGCCGATGCCCAGCGCTTTCCACACAGCTTTTGCCATCAGCATTCACATCATGGGAATGAGCATATCTGCTAGGCCGCCGTATTTACTGTTACTTACAGTAGCAGGCGATTCTAAAATATCATTTGCCTTATTTATCCTATTTTATTAATTTCGTTTCATAACCTTTAACTTT
Organism: Megalonaias nervosa; assembly: GCA_016617855.1. Taxonomy (NCBI): domain Eukaryota; kingdom Metazoa; phylum Mollusca; class Bivalvia; order Unionida; family Unionidae; genus Megalonaias; species Megalonaias nervosa. The sequence goes on along the minus strand of JAECUM010070147.1, from coordinate 10,467 downwards.
CAGCAATAGCAGCTACATTTGACATGTTAGGTTCCATTACTTGTTTGTTTCTTGTTTTGTTTTATTGCTCTTGCTTGGGGGGGGGAGGGGGCTATTCAGTTTTCTTTAATCATGCCATACTCCTGCTAACAAAAAGAGGCATTGTAATGCCCCAATCAATATACATTTTGCACACCTATGACAGAACTCAAAAATACACGTTTATGGTAATTAAAATCTGAAGTCCATATATATTCCCAATCTGGCACCGACGCAGTGTTAAACGTCTGCTTTTAAATACAAAAAATGGATTTCCACTCGAAGATTATGAACTGAGTTATTTAATATCCATGTCTAATCATACATATGTAATAAAAGTATTTCCTGTGTTTCATTCCGTTTTAGATTTAGATATCTCAGCCCATATTTTGATTATAGACATAATGTAGCATGAATTTATCAATTTGTGTTAACGTATTGAACTATATGTAATGCATATCAGACCAAAATATCACTAATTTATGGATATTTTTTGGAAAGCAGCTAAAGCATAGAATAATGATCAGCAGTACTAAATAATTCATATATAAAATAATTTATGTCTGAAATAGAACTACTGTGCAATATATATATATATATAATATATATATATATATATATACTAACATATATACTTATATATATATATCTCTCACTATACTATATATATATATATATATATATATATATATATATATAAGGTGCCGAAGATACCGTAAATCCATTATTCAAAATTTTAACATGCTTAAATTGGGTACATTCTCTTGGTAACTATACCGTCTGGAAATCCTGTTTAAATTCCTTCAAGTTTCTCACATAATTTGTGCAAGCACATAGCGAAACAAGAATAAAGAAACTAGCAAGTTCACGTCAACAAAAAAAATAATAGCGTCAACAAAAAAATAATAGCAATTCACACAAGATAAGTGCAGTTTTATGAATCTTAGTAATAAATCAATAGAAGAAAATATATTAATTTCTTTTGCCTATATTTCGATAGTATTGTTTTTTGTTTCTTTATTGGTATAGATAAACAACTCCTTCTTGTGATGGAGATGATTGTACGTGTCAGCAGTAGCATGAGAATTAGTAGCAGTAGAATTCAGAAAGAAATACGAAATGTAACACCTACTGGGAACGAACCAGCATCAGCAAAAACAAGAAGATGAGTGTGATAAATGGGAACTGGGACTTTGCATAATGCACGAGAATCAGCGGCAAATTAATAATAATAATATTAAGAAGAAGAAGAAGAAGAAGAAGAAAAAGAAGAAGAAGAAGAGGAGAAATAGAAGATGATAATGATGATGGTGATGATGGTGATAATGATAAAGACGAAGACGATGATGTTGATGATGATGAAATTAGAAGAGAAGGTAAAATGAGTAGGGGAACGTGGTTGCTTTCAGGATTTTCATAACTGAAACTAAATCATAAAGATTTACTCTCTTCTTTCTAATCGTTTACAGGGTATCTGTGAATTTTGTTGAATACAGATGAAAGGTTCAATGGCTGGCCTACTATGTTCAAGTTTATAGGAGCTCTTACGGGGAATGTAACCATAATCGTCTTCACTCGAATATTTGCGCAATAATGGCGATGATAACTGGTTAATGGGGATAGGGTTCAGCGGCTGGTGAGATGGGGTACAGAGTTTAGTGGTTGTGTAAGCTACTTTTGATTTGCAGTACGGGTGGGAGACTTAGAGACTGGGTAACCTCTATTTGTATAATAATTTCGGAAAGTTGTAGAACCATCACTCGTATAGTCACCAGATTATCCATTTAGTATAATAATATTATTATTTATCTCATATGTCTATCAGTATTTTCACAGTAGTAATAATTTCCTGGTCTAATGTTACTCTTTTCTTTGAGAATTATCGTTGAAAAACATAAAGTAATCGCCACCAAGTGTTTGAAAATGAACTCACATTGATTCAATTAATCATTGATGTTGAATGCTCTGGCATTAAATGTCTCCCATTAAAAAGTCATATTTATTCCAAGTATACATGATAATAATTTAGAATGCAAACATATTAATTTCATATTTAGCATAAATCCTTGAGTATGATGGAAGAACATAGGCGACTACAAAATAAACGTCATCGTCAGTTTCAGAACCAGTTTGATCGACTTTGAACCAAAGTAATTAATCGTCGTCAGACTCAGAAATGGTTACAAAAGGAGTGATATAATTCTTTCGATATCGCAGTTAGTCGTCAAATATGAAATAAGACTATGGTCTTTCCGACAACCAGACAAGGAAACCCTCACGTGACCTTGACGTTACAGAGATACTTGCTTTAGAATAAGCTATATAACGAAACGTCGGATACGTCTCGAGTTATCTACCGCTAAAGAATCATTTTCAAAGGTAACTTCCCATATGTAAAATGAGACCATGATATCACTCAAAGCAGGGCCGGCGGGGGGGGGGCAACCGGGGATATATCCCCGGGGCCCGGGCTCGTATGGGGGCCCGGGCTGAACAACACATTATATTTTCATAAAAGACAAATTTTGTTTGAACAGGAACTAGGAGAGGCCCGGGTGCTTCTTACCCCAGGGCCCGTGATCGCTCTCTACGGCCCTGACTGAAAGCATTGATATCACTGACACCATGATATTACTGAGAAGTTCACTAACCCACATAGAAATATATGCTGAAGGCCTAATTGGGCAAAGTAATGTTTTGTATAATATTGCCCAGAAATTACGAATTTAGTTCTTTAATATGCATTGAAGTCCAAAGAACATGTTTTGGATATACATGATATTAATGGGAAAGATGTATTATTCTTATCATCCAAAGTTGGACATTATATGAAAGGGTGTTTGAAATCTACGTCATATTATCCTTGTTGTCAATAACATTCTAAATCTGTCAAGGCCACATTGTTTCACCTGAGACAAAAAGTTATAGAATGTAAAAAAATGTTATATAATGTATAGAAATGTTATATAGAAGTGTTATATGATGTATATCCACCCTTCAACAACGTCTTATCTAAAAACCTTTCGGATCCATACAGGCTCTGACATTATTTATTTCTAGTTGTTATATTTATATCTAATTTTTCTGAATATATAGCAGGGAAAATGTTAACAGGTGCAGAATCGGATAAAATGTATGAAGGTTCATTTCAAAGTTCTATAACTCTTTACAATCATTTGAATAGTCTTTCTCGAAGTAACTTCCATGTTATGACACATGTTCTAAACACTTGCAACAGCCCGCCACTTGACAGTATTCGTGACTGCATCCCTTAATTCTTCTCTGCATTTGTAATGATTCCCACCCCCCATGAATCTATCAAAAATTTTGAAGAAAAAAAAATTCCAAAAGTCGCAAGGATCTAAATCTGAGCAGTATGATGGAAGATTTAGCGTTTGAAAGCCACGTTTTTGTAAGGTCTGCATTCCATTTGTTTTTGCATAAAGATTATCATGCGGACTTCATACCCTTAAAATAATTGCTTTTTTATTAGGCAATCTGGGCACCCAACGGACACAGAACCTGTGCACTTCTTTGTCGGAATTTCCTCTGCATCTCTGTTTGAAATATCCGAATTGTCTGCTATCTCTTGGACAGTAACGCACACATCCCTCACACAAAGTTCCACAGAATCGATTAGTTGTATTGAAAGAGAGTTCAGTAGCCAGCATTCTTGTACAATATCTTTGAAAGTCTCTCTAACATTACTGAGACGTTTCATCCATTTATTCATTCAATGTTTAGCAAGTGCTTTAGATCCATAAACTTCATACATTTCAGCTTTCATTTGTGTAAAGGATTTTCCAATTTTGCATAAATATTCTAGTAACTCTCTGTTTTGAAAAATGACTCATCTGCCCTTTTGCCACCGCGTCTACATAGACGACGTAGAAAATATCATATTACTAAACTGGACGTTTTCAATTCTCAACCAATGTCCTGAATTCAAATCCACATAAACATGTCTACCTACGAATAGTAATTATCGTAAAATATATCTACAACCATATACAAAATTAGCTACGTAATATGTTGTTTACAAAAAAAGGCCTTAGTTGGTAGGCCCAAACTCCTACCCTCAATTATGGACAATCACACAGTGCAAATTAAATGTACATAACAAATCCACTTGCTCATGAATACATGAGCATGAAATAAAATCATGTACAGAAACACTGAGAAATATTCACAATGTTGGTCATCTTCGCTAGCCTAGTTTAGTCGATCCACTTTGTACCACATCAATTCGTGGGATATTTACCGAGCGAAAACAATGTTTGAGCACGTGCTTTTTTGCGAGTGAAGAGTTAGTCCATATCAAGCAAAATCAATTTTCCAAGGAGAGTACTCAAAACTTGGCCCATAGAGTTTACAATATGGTGAATTCCATGATGTACTCATGCCTTAACTCAAAGAAAAACGTATATGAAAGATTTAAACTGGAAAAATTTACATGTGACATTTATTGTTTTCTATGGTGTTAGCTATTGTTGTTCAAAATTAACTTACTACCTATAAAGAGGATCTGACTGGATACGTTTCATTCAGCTGCAAACAATCGGATAATGAAAGCGGGAGATAGTGTTTGGTCTAGGTACGTGTGCCAAGAGTAGAAACGGATAGACAATCCCAGACTGGCAACGATGGACAAACAAAAACTTGTAAAACAGTATTTTTAAATTCTTGTCGATTTCAATTCGTGTCAGTTACAAGTAACATTAGAGAACTGATCTCGACCCCATTGGCGAACTAAGGGTAAATTGCGCCCAATGCGAGGATGATAGCCCAAAGAGGATTTGGCGCCCTAAGAACGCTAGCGCCGGGGGGGGGGGGGCAACCGTCCCATCTGCCCTCCTCCCCCCGTTAGTATGCTACTGCTCGACTCTCAGTTTAAATGAAAATTATCAGAATTTTATAGACCCAAGTTACATGGAAAACTGATGGGCAACCATTAGAATAACATGCTCTAATAACCTCACAACTGACCAATCAAGTTCCAGCCTTTAAGCCAATCGAGTCATTGAGAATGCATTATCACTAACTGTAAACATGTGTAAATGTGCTAGAAAAAGACTTTCTCGTCGTCGTTAAAGGTGACCAATGGAGGCACGAGCATCGGCAATCGGAACATCTCAAAGCCATTTCCGTTAAGTCGAGAAATAAACTTAGATGTTGATGTAAGAATACACGTAAATGTGATGGATCTGGTAATTCGAATATGGTGGAGTGCACTACATATGTTGCAACAGAAAAGGCCGGCAATATTCCGATTGTGACATTTTCTCCCTTTGCCCGCAAATTGTGCCATGTGAAGAAAAGCAGTTCCAAATATAATTCTCAATAGCGGCGAATTACATTCGAGGTTTCAGTCTTAACTTAACGTAAAATGATGAGGATGTGCCGATTGGAGCCGCGGGGCTTTGTGATTAGCTTCCCGTATTCGCGACCAAATATGTCACACGAGTGTGTCCTTTGAGTAAATCACTTTACTTCAAAGGCCTCAGCAGTAAATAACCTATTTGTGTTGATGTTCCGTAAAAATAAGAAACTAAAGCAAGCATACTCATTTCGCCTATAAAGAGTGCTTATTTAACGGTGTCCTGCCATTTGATCTACTCTTGCCTTTTTGCTTTCGGGCTTGATTTCAAGTGTCCCCTTCTGACATCAACATGTGCAACGTTCAATAACCTTTTCAGTTAAAATTAATGATAATAACATATTCCTGCATAGCTTTAAAGTAGGTCCAAATTTAACGACCATTTGTTTGTAGAGAACTACATCAACCTGCGCTAAATAATAATCTTCTTTAATACAAATTCTTCATACAGTTATAAAGAAACAAATATTGAAAATTTACACATGTATTAATTTATGTCACGATCACCTCCCAAAGTGGACCTTAATACGAAATCTTCATTTGATGGAAGTAGATGATTAATTCTTGGGCCTTATTAAATATGTATACCTATATTTATATAATTTTTCTTCCTTTCAAGTAGCAAAAATTATAACGTGTTCTTTATTGGACACAGCGAACATAATCGTAAATGAAGCATCAAAAAACCATATCTGACAGAACAAGTTCGAACTCCTAATTGGAACTACTCCTAAGATGGCTTCATGTGAATGATAATCTTACATATGATCTATGACATTTGGGACAATAAATGGCGGAATGTACAGGAGAGGGCGTCCATAATGTCTAGGCCACGACAGGCATCGGCATGCGCAAAGTCATAAACGTATAGGACTGTTCCATGCAGTTACGAGGGGTGTTACGTTTTTCAACTTCACGGATTCAAAGTTAATCATGATTTGGAACACTAAGAATCTCTCGAAAGGTAATTAACTTTAAATGTGTCCTTTGTTTGTTTGTTTAATACATTACTTGTTTATTCCATCTCTATTTGTTTAAAATTCTAGAATACCAAATTAATACTTTCTGTCCGTCGTATGTATGTATGTATGTATGTATGTATGTGTTCTCTCTCTCTCTCTCTCTCTCTCTCTCTCTCTCTCTCTCTCTCTCTCTCTCTCTCTCTCTCTCTCTCTCTCAGCCATCACTTTGCAAATCATTCTTACGGAGGGGGTTCAACTATGTAAAAAATCAAAGCTCCTTACGAAGTTCAAGCTTTTTTCTGTTTTCCTTTAGATTTTTTTGGGGAGGGGGGAGAAAGAACTCGACAATGTAATTATATAGTGTTTGCTCACCATAATCGACAAGAACACCGTGCAAGTTGTAGTTCCTCCTGATTACACTGAAAGCTTATTCCACTTATGAAAGATGACGTGAGCAACATTAAAATTTTAGTATAATTTCGAGAAATTATCACGTATATTTGAAGAGAATACCACTCCCAGCGCTATTTTTGTTTTGCCGAGATAGCGGAAAGATCAAACCTGTGAAATGACACCGCCGCGAACATATATTTTTATTGGATATTAGAAGAAATGTTACAGAGTGCGAAACATTAGTCTTCATGACTTAGTTTAACCTCAGCACGACACAAAATTTAGTTGCCTCGAAAGAATGTAGTGTTTCGGTGATTTGCAGATTTTATAATTGAAAAGATATACTGCGTTTATTTCAAAATTTATCTTCGCATTTCTGGTGGTTAAAAGGACGCAAATCAATCGCCATTTTTATTATAATTGTTTTTATTTAATGCGCTTATCCGATATGTATGTATGTATGTATGTATGTATGTATGTATGTATGTATGTATGGGTTCCAAGGGATGTTATCGCCGGGGGCGGATGTGGGAGACAAGCACCCACTTCTCTTGGAAATCCCCCAATGGCTTGCGCCTGAGAGAGCCTCTGACAACCAAATACAGCTCCAGGCCTTCACGAGTGGCTTAACTACCAAGCCCGGCGGAACCTGTTTAAACTGACTGGAGAAGGGATGACAGGCAAGTTTCTGGCGCCTCAAAACCAGATGCTTCGGGCAGATGGGGCCCGTTAACCTTGGGTGGTTGCCCGTCTAGGAGAAGGTAAACTCCGACTTCAAACCTTCGCTGCCTTGCCACTATACCCATTCATGGGAAAGGCTAAGGGAGTAAACCCCAACAGAAAGTCCGGAGACGGAGTCCCTAAGGCGACTTGGCATTGCTTTCAGTGTCATCTCGGCAACTCCTGCGACGTCGCTGGTGCCACGACGTATCGGCTTGTCCTTTCCCTTGGATCCATCAGCTGCGTGGAGAGGGGGAGTCAGTTGCATGGGCAACAGCTGATTCTCCATATCACCCTGCCCAGGCTTGCGCCCTGGAGAGGACACTCCAGCTTCGCCTCACAGCGTTGACACAACACGGGAAGCAACAGTTACCGGTTATAAGTCACCCTTCAATTGGCGTAGAGTCAGACGCCAGGGGTTGCTTCCGACGGTGGGAGAGATCAACAGGTCTCATTGGACAGCTATCGCCCGCCTCAAGCTGGCAGCCCCCAGCCAATAAGGTGCCGTCCCGCCACAGTTCGCCTGCCTTGCTGGGTGCGTAGGGCTTAAGGTACGCGAGTACCTGACAAGCGGACTACAACTACTGCACCAAGAAACAACAAAAGAAAAGCAACAAGGAAATCAACAATCCTCAAGCTAGGTACCTGAAATGTCCGGACCATGCTGACTGGGTTCTCAAATAATCTCCAGGCAATCAGCGATGTTCGAAAGACTTCAGTCATCAACAACGAACTTGCAAGACTCCATGTCGACATCGCCTCACTACAGGAGACAGTCAGCAGTAGATATCGGAAACATCAGAGGCATGTACGATGCCATAAAGAAAGCTATGGGTCCCACGAAGAAAGTGACAGCACCACTGAAGTCTTCCGAAGGCGATACCATCCACGACAAGGGCAAGCAGATGGAGCGCTAGGTGGAGTATTACTCTGAACTGTACTCCAGAGAGAACCACGTGACCAACGATGCCCTCAACGCCATTGAAAACCTCCCTTTTATGACCGAACTGGATGAGAAACCTACTGCGGAAGAACTAAAGAAGGCCTTAGAGAAACTGACCTCAGGTAAAGCCCCAGGAAAGGATGGCATCCCAGCAGAAGTCATCAAGTGCGGCAGCAGCGTGCTGTTCACACACCTGTACGACCTCCTCTGCCAGTGCTGGGATGAAGGTGCAGTGCCTCAGGACATGAGAGACGCCAACATCGTAACCCTGTACAAGAACAAGGGCGACAGAAGCGACTGCAACAACTACAGGGGCATATCCCTTCTCAGCATCGTGGGTAAAGTCTTCGCACGAGTCATCCTGAACAGACTGCAGACGCTTGCTGACAGAGTGTATCCAGAGTCTCAGTGCGGGTTCCGCGCATACAGGTCCACAATCGACATGATCTTCTCCATCAGGCAACTGCAGGAGAAGTGCAGAAAACAACACAGACCCCTCTTCCTGGCCTTTATAGACCTCACCAAGGCATTCGATCTGGTCAGCAGAGACGGACTCTTCAAAATCCTGACGAAGATTGGATGCCCTCCAAAGCTGCTAAGCATGGTCCAGTCCTTCCATGACGACATGAAAGGCGCAGTGCAGTATGATGGCTCATCGTCCGACCCCTTCAACGTCCACAGCGGAGTGAAACAAGGCTGTGTCCTTGCCCCGACGCTCTTCGGCATCTTCTTCGCTGTCCTGCTTAAGTACGCTTTCGGGACGTCCACAGAAGGGATCTACCTGCACACGTGATCAGACGCCAGACTGTTCAACCTGGCACGACTGAAGGCAAAGAGCAAAGTAAGAGAAGCAACCATTAGGGACATGCTCTTTGCAGATGATGTTGCTCTAGCCACTCACACAGAAGCTGAACTACAACGCTTGATGGACCGCTTTGCTAAAGCATGCGATGAGTTCGGGTTAACCATCAGCCTAAAGAAAACCAACGTGAGGGCTCAGGACGCGGATCCTCCCAGCATCATCATCAACAACTACAAACTAGAAGTAGTCAGTCAGTTCACGTACCTCGGCTCTACCATCACCAACAATCTCTCACTCGATGCCGAGTTCAACAAGCGGATTGGAAAGGCGTCAACAACTCTCTCTAGGTTGTCGCAGAGAGTGTGGAACAACAGCATGCTGACCCCGAACACTAAGATCTCTGTGTACCGTGCCTGTGTGCTAAGCACCCTCCTGTACGCCAGCGAAACCTGGACCCTGTATGCCTCACAGGAGAAAAGACTGACCGCCTTTCACATGCGATGCCTCCGACGCATACTCGGAATCACCTGGAGCGATCGAGTGACAAACAACTAGGTGCTTGAACGTGCCAAGATTCCCAGCATAGTCACACTCCTCCGCCAACGTCGCATCAGATGGCCGGGCCATGTACCTCGGATGGATGACGGACGGATCCCCAAAGACCTTCTTTATTCGAAGCTTGCCTCTGGCAGAAGATCGATCGGATGGCCACATCTCCACTTCAAGGATGTCTGCAAGCGCGACATGAAAGCCCTTGAGATCGATGTCAACACCTGGGAAGAGCTTGCTCTAGACAAGTCCAGCTGGCGACGTGCTCTGATCACTGGTCTGAAAGTCGGCGAGGACAAGCTACGACTGCTCGCTGATGAAAAACGATCTCAGAGGAAGAGGAAGCAGCTCCAACCCACACCAGACTTAACCTTCAAGTGCAGCAACTGCAGCTAGGATTGCCACTCCCGTGTGGGGCTCCATAGCCACAGAAGACGCTGCACAACTACCAACCAGGACACCTCTCATGGGCGCATTTCCATCGTCTCTCGAGACTAACTGATACCAACAACAACATGTATGTCTGTACGTATGTATGTATGTATGTATGTACAGTAGAACTTCGATTATCCGTCAGAGTACGGGACCGAGACCGTGACGGATATAAGAACAGACGGATAATAGAATATGTACATTAAAAATATTATACAATAGACCGGGTCATCAAATAATAATAATAATAATAATAATAATAATATATATA
>JAECUM010070146.1:0-21899 GCA_016617855.1 Megalonaias nervosa | reverse complement strand
TGGTTTCCTGTGGAGGTGGCCATCTACCATGAAAACCAGTAAAGTGAAAAGGTGTGCGATAACGAGTGGCATCGCTTTCACATCCGTCAGGTTTGACACGTACAGCATCACTTTCCATGGTAGGCATGGTAGTAGAAGTAGTAGTTATAGCAAAGTTCCCATGATGATGTGGTACTGAATCACTAAGGTCATAGCGTACGGCATCCCTATCATCGCAAGGCACAGCATCGTACTTGAGTGTACTCTTACTGGATACTTGCTGTGTGAATGGATTCATCTTCTCGCTTAGCAATGGTAGTCACAATGAACTATCGACCTTGAACGTTGTCCCTTTTTATATGCTGACCAATATCGGCATGACCGTACGGTAAAGTGAAGTGATTGGGAAGCCGAACTCGCTTCTGGTACACGATTTGATAAACTTTTTCCAAGGGTCGACTGACGATTTGGTGTGTGGGTAAACGTACAATCGTGTGCGGTTCGTGGGTGGTCACTTTAAAGTTTCGATCCTGTCCAGACTGCAAGGCTTCTTTCAATATGCTAAAGTTCACCACTCGACTGGTGCGATAATTAAGAGTCAATCCTTTCACTTTACACTCCGTGTGCACATCTCCTTGATTGTTCCGGTATTCGTAGCCGTAATTTTTGGGACCGCCACTTGCAAAACTGAGAATCTTGCGGTCGGGATGCTCGTCCGTCCAGGCTCCTAAACGGTCTCCTTCGATGACAGGGTGAGGTTGACCCAGGCGATCAATGTAGATGCAACTGTCCGTGTCAAAATACAGCACACGATCTCCCAATAGTTCTAAAGCTTCGTACAGTTTTAAGCGAGCATGGGCTGTCACGTAGGCCGCAATGATGACATTTCCAAATTCGTCGGCTTCTACAAAGTCCAGTTCTTCTTCGTAATTGATTAAGAGCAAGTCCTCACGAACAACGTCCACATGTTTCATGTATTTGGTTTTGTCGTGAATCATCTGCAAGTATCGGAAAGGTTCTGTCAAATACTCCGTCTTGGGTAAACACGGTCGTTGTGCCATTTTGCCCCACAAACAATTCAACATCACTTTGGCAAACGATCGCCTTCCTTCGTTTTTCTCGATGTGGTCCAAAGTGATGCCTTCCTGCTTCCAGTATTTCTCTTTGAACTTTGTTTGGTCGTCGGGAGTGTGACACCAGGAAGGATATCCGCTAGCTTCTTGTTTCAGTTTCAAAAAGGCATTCACGTAGTCTGCAAAAATGCCTTTTTGAGAACCGTCGCCCTTGTGGTATTTTTCTGTCTTGGGAAAGTGGTAAATTTCGTACACTTCTAACAGTTGGTATCCCAAGTCCAGAGCTTTAAACAATTCCATGCTGACCCACGTTCCCGTCAAGGCCCGTTCTTCCTGAGTGTGCTGACAAGGGTGGTCTTGGTTGCACGTTTCAGCACAAGTATGACACAAGGGAAACATCAGTTTTCCTTGGCAATGATGTGGTAAAACGGGATGGTACAAGTTCGTGGGAGGCAAGACTTTACACTTGATCAATCCTTCGTATTGTCGAATATTGTCCACGTCGATGTGTTCCGTCAGCAATTGTGTGTGCCCTGCGGGAAAGTGACAATATTTGCACACGTACGGATACAGAGAACACACGTCCAAGTATTTGATTTCTTCTCCTTTCTCCTCGTCGACTTGGTACAGCAAACAGGTGGTATTCGTCCGTCCTCCGTACAAACTGTCTCGCGGGTTCAGAGGGTCCACCAGCTTGTAACTTTCCACGATGCGCTTAAACTCGGGATCGGTTTTCAATCGCTGATCGTACTCGTGTTCCCACATTTCCACTACTTGGTAACCTTGCTCTTCTAACTTCAAGCGTCGCTGACAAGTGGCCTGGTACAAGTCTTCCATGATCCGTTGTAAAACTGGTTTTTAGTGTCACGTTGAGGGTAGCAGATGGGACATCCGTGAAATAAGCACCCGTTAAACTCGTACACAATCTTGGGGTTTTCTAAGTCCCAGCCGTCTACCGAATACCTTCCGATGGTCTTTTCGCCTCCTCCGTTGCGAGCGTGTTGGATCCATTTGTCTTCCTTCTCACACAAGTAATGTAACCAGCGTAGGGCTTTGACTGAGTATTGACGTTTGACAAAATTGGTCGTTTGAGGACCGATGACAGCTAGGGTGTTTTCGGGCATGAATCGTTGACGATACACTAAGGAACACGCTTTGGCAATGGTACAAGCTTCTTTCAAAGGATCGATCCCTCCGTGTTCCATGAACAGTTCTCGAAATTTTCCACAGCAGCGACGTAAAATGTCTACGTCGGAACGACAATATTTTAATATTTCTTCTTGAAAGTCAAAAGGGTCCGAAGCGTGAGTCTGGTACCATGCGTAGAAAGCTTCTCGTTGTTCGGTACGCATGTTGTCGGGGTCGCAGTAGTGAGCCTCAGGCAAATGGGGTAGAACGGCGTGTTGATTGGCTTCGGTATTGAAAAAGTGTGGAAAATAGCCTTTGGCCATTTCTGTCATGCCAAACGTTTTAGGCATGCGGCCCAAAGGCATAGCCAAGTAACTCATTGAATCTTTAAACTGTACTTGTCCCACTTGCATGGAAATGATTTTGACTCCGTTCAAAGTGACTTTAGGACGTTCGGTACTTTGTTCCGTATAGTATCTCAACAGAAATTGTCCATCGTATCCCGAGAAATTGTGAGCCATCACCGTGGCATGGCGATGACAATCTCCGTAACGTTCGATATCTTCTTGGTTCCACGTCTCGTCGATAGGGTTTAAGATCCATTGGGCAAAATCGGCCAGTGTGTTCGATCCCCGAAAGATTTTTTTCACGTCCTCCAGGAATCTTGCTGCAGTAAGGGCAATGAGTCAAGATAGGCTCTTGGATGCACTTCTCGCACGCTCGGTGAGCCACGCAGAAATTAGGAATGTGAATGCCAGTCTCTTGCATGCATTCGAAATCGAAAAAGATGAAATTCCCTTTCTTCTTCTGGTCATTATCTTCTTCTTCTTCATGTTTGGAATGGTATTATTGAATGTAGCATTGGTGTTCCAAGTCCACGGTTTGGCGACAAATGTGACATCGCTTCTTTCCTGAACAGACGTGCGCCTTGGCACTGTTGGTACGTATGCCTTGTCCACAAGTAGGGCACAATCTCAAGAGCTGACAAGCGCATTTCTGCTGTGAACCTTGCGTCTTTAGGTGTTGTTGGTAACAGGCAGGACTGACAAACGTGCGCTGACAAACAGAGCAATGCACTCGTTCTTGTCCTTCGTCCAGACAGGGTGTAGAAGCTAAACATCCTGAGCATTTCGATCCACAATGCTGGTGTTGCTCTCGATTGTTATAGCCATAGTCACATTTCTCACAGTAATAACTGTATGACAGGAATGCAGTGATACTGGTAATGGCATCAAAATGCTCATCGTGATGATAGACGTGAATGTATTTTCCGTCTTTAAAATCTTGACCTCGAAACAACAGAGGTCCGCGCACTTCTTGAGGGTGAACTTTCAAGGTGTAGCGTGGAGCCAAGACGTCTTGCAACTTTTGCATTTCAGGAATGCCGCAGGGCCTGTCTTTGGATATCCCCGCTTGCTGTAACAGGAGCTCTGCTTCTCTTTGTTGTTTGGCTCGGTCCGATTGTCGAATAGTTTTCCAGGCTCTTTTCCATTCTACCGTATCGTTCTTGTCAGCATACGTTTGTCCCACCACGATGGCACGGGCTAAGCACATCTTGTCTTTTGAATTGTTAATTTGGACGAGACTACGCTTGAGGTTACGCAAGTTGTCTACCAACATCAACTTTTTTTTACCTGTCCCTTGGGGAAGAGACACGTGGGTCATGTACAGTGTCGCTTTTCCGTCCGTGATGTGAAATTTGTCGTTAGATTGTTGTACGTGTTGAATCTTGTCCATGATTTTGGAAGGTGACAATTCTGTTGGACTGCTAAACTCGATCCAAACGGGAGACTTCAAATTGTCGTGATGAATAGAAAGTCTCAAGCGATCGTCTTCTGTGGCTCGACATTGCCGTTTTAGTGTGGTTAACAAAGAATCCCACACATCGGTGATGAACCCTTCTGCTTTTTCCAAGGGTACGTCAGACTTGAAATCTTTAAATTTCACTGCGTACGTGTAGGCTGTGGTTCTAAATTTTCTTGAAGAGCGTTTGTCCGTCTCCCGAATATGGTAGTACTTTTCAGGGTTTACGGGTGGTAATGGACTTTGATTTGGTGTAGACTCTTTAGGCTTCGATTCTGGTTCACTCATCTCATCTTCAAAATCGCTGGCATGAATTTGTGCCAAGACTTCAGCTACTGTGCGAGGTGATAAATCACGTTTCTGCCTCTTACTTTCTTCTTCTTCTTTCTTTTCGAAATGATGCGATCGTTTCATCTTGACGGCAAAAAGTCAAATGACTACCTGTGAAACACCATGAACCCCTATATATCTATGTCAGACCAGGGCATATATAAAGGGCTAGGGACTCCCCTCTCAGTATTCATTTCGCTCTCAAGCCGACCAGCACAATGGAAGAACCCACACAGATCGAACTTCTGATTAGAGCATTGCGAGGTGTGATAAGAAAGTTTTCTTCAGACAAGCCAACGGACTACTCTCCTTCCTCTCGAGATAAAAGTCAAGATACTTGCTATATCTGTCAAAAGAAAGGGCATTGGGCTACAGAATGTCCAGACCGTCAAAGAAGCAAGGTCAGTGTCAAAAGAAACAAAAGTAAAGATACCTGTTATCATTGTCAAGAGAAAGGACATTGGTCTTCAGAGTGCCCTAAGAAACAACAGGAGCAGGAGAAGGAGGAAGAAGAAACAGAGGTAACCTTGACAAAAGAAGAACCCCGACACGTTCAGAAAGAGAAGACAGAAAAGAAAAGAAGAAGAGAAAAATGTGAGGAAGAAGAAGAGGAAGAAGAGGAAAAAAGTGTAAAAGTGAAGAAATTGAAAAAACAGAGAGAGTGAAAGAAAAAAGAGACAGAAGAAATCTATGAACTTTTTTAAAAAGTGTTGTGTTGTGTTATGTTGTGATATTGAATTGTAAAAATTTGTAACAGAATAGACCAAACTGAAAAAACGTAAGTGTCTCTTGGTTTTCATTATTTAGAAATAATAAGGACCTACACTCATACACTCACAACACGTACATCATAGGGTTAAAGAAGGGATTTTGAGTTTTAATTGATTTTGGCAAAATGAATAGTCACTCTTTTCGAGAGTATTGGGTAGCCCTGGAAAGGACTGTTGAGTGTTTGTTTTTTCCTTAGAACAAACTCAGGAACGAGAATCAATTCGCTTTAACTGTCTTAAGCCTTTGCCACGGCCAAGGCCTACTTGTGGACTTGCTCCTGTCAATGATCTAGTAGATATCACTAGGGGTGGTATCTCTGGTGTAGTCACAGGGTTAGGTTGTTTGGCTCGGGAAGGTCTTTTTCTCTTGTGTCGTAATAAAGAAGTCTGATACATTTGTTTCAGACTTCTTAACTCGGCCAAAATGTCCAAGAGTACCGTGACCGTTTGACTTTCGCTGTTCTCCTTCTCTCCTAGACTTTGTTTCTTCTCTACTGCTTCTTCTTCCTGCTGTTTCCTTCTTGCCTCTTCTTCTTCTTCTCGCTGTTTCTGTTCAAGAAGAAATGCTTGCTCTGCTTCTTTCTGCTGCTGTCAAAATTTCTCCAATTCTTCTCTCTGTCTTTGTTTAAAATCGTCGACACGTGGTAATGAAGGAGAAAGTGGCGAAGGTACTGGTACCGGAACAAATTCTTGGGAAGAAGATAAAAAATCTACTAAATCCCAGTTGAAATCAACCTCTTCGGGAAGTGGCACTGTGTTCACTTTGGTAGCTGCTGCTGTACCATTACTTCTCGTCTCCACAGCCGGTGCACCCCAATTCATTGTGTTCTTAGGTTCCGTCATGTTTCACAAAACACTACCGCATCGATTCACTGCGCACAGACGCTAGTGTGCCTATATAGGAAATGTGACGTCACAGGTAGCTCTCTTCGGATTGGAAGACAGACTCCGCGAAGTGACTCAATTTTGTAACGCGTGTTGGGATTGGTGAACCCTTTCAATCCTTTTCGATCCGGTCTTCCACTATAAATCAACGCGGTTCACTTCATTCCCTTCACCTGTTCTCGTCACAGAGAAGATGTTGATCGACGTAGAATCCTCTACTTTGGTATCCTCAATGCTGTTCCGTACAGACTTACCCATGTATGTGAAAACAAAATGGACTGTCATCCGGATCACTGGGGCCACTCTTTGGAAAAGAAGATGTTATGTGGAAAGACAAGGCTGTCTTAAGCGGACTCTCATCTACGGACCAGAAGTGAGACACAGTTTAAGACAAACTTTGAGAAATTTGAGGAAGATAAGAAGATCTATGCGATGTCCTGTATGTTAACAGAATGGTGTTAACATCACATAACAAACAACGGCCCTTTTCAGGGCCACTTCCAATGCCTCGAAAAGATCTTAATTTTCATTTTATCTCCACCCTAAACGAATATATATAAAACCCTTCCTCTACTAAAAAAAACACGAACGCTCTTGATTCGTGCTTGTCTATAGCCCTCTCTCAGGTAGCCTGACGTCACAGTACTTCTCTTTTTGCTACATTGTTACCAGTATGACGTCATGCCACCTGTCGCTTATCGCTCTACAAACCCACAGTCTCCTAGTAGCCGCTCTACCAAATTTCCATTGACGCTATACAGGCCCAGGGTGTTCTAGTCCCTCTACCCCATTTTTCCATTGACGCTATACTGGCCCAGGGTGAGATTTTATTTCTTGAGGCTATACTGGCCCAGGGTGTTGACCTACTTCTTGAGGCTATACTGGCCCAGGGTGTTGACCTACTTTCTTGAGGCTATACTGGCCCAGGGGGGGGTCTGTAATGCTAATTCCCATTGAGGCTACGGTACCCCACTATACTACTGAGAATATACTGTGCTGTTAGGACATGTACGTACTCCAGAAAATCACGTGCTCAGCAACGATGTCTCATTCTCTCTCACTTCTACTTAGTCTTTGACCACGATGCCAACCAACCCTGATTTAACATTCGTGTTTCCTAATTTAATATTTTAACAAAAATATTAAACCCCTTTCTTAATGAACTTCTTCTTCTTCGACAGCAGCGACGATATTCTTTGCTCTTACCACTGATTCTACTGCTACAAAAGTGATCTCTAGTAAGAGCAAATTAAAAGACAGATAAGGAGCATTTCAAAGTGGATTGGATTTATCTAAACAACAACTATCACACTCCTATATTCTACTTCTGTTTATGATAATGGTTTGGGATACTTCACATTTTCTAAAGTCGAAATGCCTACAAACCGTATAAAGTTATGTGACTTTAGTATTATGACACTTCCACAGGCTCTATACTTTACCAGTGTCATGAGAAAAGCTTCTGTTCAAGTTATGCCACTTTTCAAAACACACACACACTGGCAACTTGACTTGAAAATTTGTACTTCTTTATTTGTGGATATCCCACAGACCCGTCTCAGCATACAGAACTGATTAAGAACTTTAGGATCATTCCCTCATTTTTTATATAGAAATATCAAAGCTTTGATGTGTATTTTCCCTGTTCACCCATTATTAGTGTTTAGGTATGTTTCCTGAAGACACAAACAATTTTGAAAAAATAATTTTGAATTGAGGTTTCTCTCTGTTTATACATTTTTTTTTTTTATGTTGGTGTGAATAGTAAGAATGGTGTGTTTTATGCATTCGCATTCGTTGGTGTGGATAGTCTATGTGGTGTTTTATGCGTTCGCCTAGCGTTTGTGTGGATAGTAGATATGGTGTGTTTTGTATGCGTTCGCGTACGTTGGTGTGGATAGTAGATATGGTCTGTGCTTTTCTTCTCTTCCCGTCTGTGTGGATAGTAGGTATGTGTCTGTTTTATGCATTCGCGTTCGTTGGCGTGAATAGTCTATGTGTGTGTTTTATGCATTCGCATTCGTTGGTGTGGATAGTAGATATGGTGTGTGTTTTGTATGCGTTCGCGTACGTTGGTGTGGATAGTAGATATGGTCTGTGCTTTTCTTCTCTCCGCGTCTGTGTGGATAGTAGGTGTGTGTCTGTTTTATGCATTCGCGTTGGTAAGTGTGGATAGTATAGTGTGTTTTATGTATTCGCATTCGTTGGTGTGGATAGTAGATATGGTGTGTGTTTTGTATGCGTTCGCGTACGTTGGTGTGGATAGTAGATATGGTCTGTACTTTTCTTCTCTTTCCGTCTGTGTGGATAGTAGTTATGTGTCTGTTTTATGCATTCTCGTTCGTTGGTGTGGATAGTATAGTGTGTTTTATGCATTCGCATTCGTTGGTGTGGATAGTCTATGTGTGTATGTTTTATGCATTCGCATTCGTTCGTGTGGATAGTCTATGTGTCTGTTTTATGCGTGAATCAGAAATAAAAAATATAAATATTTTAATCTTGAATCAGAATCAAAATAAAAATAAAGAGATAGTTCTGAATCAGAATCAGAAATAAAAATGAATTCTAATCTTGAATCAGAATGAAAATAAAAATAGTTCTGAATCAGAATCACAATAAAAATAAAAATAAAAGTATTTCTGAATCAGAATCAGAATAAAAATTAAATCAAAAATATTTCTGAATCAGAATCAGAATAAAAATATAATATTTTTGAATCAGAATCAGAATAAAAATAAACATATTTCTGAATCAGAAAAAAAAAAAATTAAAAAAAATATTATAATCTTGAATCAGAATCAGAATAAAAATAAATAATTATAATCTTGAATCAGAATCATAATAAAAATAAAGATAAAAATATGGGAATTTTTTCTTTCTCCCTTTCTTTTGTGTGTGTATTGGTCTTTGTCCCTATAAAACTCCCTTTATCCATATCCAATTCATTTCAACTACCTACAGTATCGCGTATTCAGGTCAGCCAGTTCAGTGACGTCACAAAGTATCGAGTTTTCAGGTCAGCCAGTTCATTGACGTCACTGAAGCTAGAAATTTTAAGGCTATAAATATAGACTTGGGTTTTCCACAGGTTGTAGCTATAAATACATACAAGAGTTTTTAAACAGAAATTGACCAAAAATTGTTGCTAAAAATAGACCCTACCTGTTCCATTCCTCTTGTCGCTATACAAGCCCAATATTTTTGTCGCTAGACAGGCCCAATATTTTTTTGTCGCTAGACAGGCCCAATATTTTTTTTTGTCGCTAGACAGGCCCAATATTTCCCCATGTTCAATTTCCCTTGTCCGTAGGGTACAAAGTAGGGTCCCGTGAGGCTATAAATCTTGAGGCTATAGTGAAAACGACCAAATTTAACATAAAAGTCTACCTGAGGCTATAAATCTTGAGGCTACAGTACAACCCCCTAAATTTTACAGAGGTCTACCTGAGGCTATAAATCTTGTCGCCAGGGTACAACCCCTCTAATTTAACATTACGGTCTAGGTGTCGCTATAAATCTTGTCCGTCTATAGTCCCACCCATGTTAAAATTCCCATGTTAAATTCCCATTGACGCTATACAGGCCCAGGGTGTACAATTTGACGCTATAATCTTGACGCTATACAGCCCCACCCATGTCAAAATTCCCTATGTTCAATTCCCATTGACGCTATACAGGCCCAAGGTGTACCATCTGACGCTGTAAATCTTGACGCTATACAGTCCCAGCCATGTTAAAATTCCCATTACGTGACGCTATAAATTTTGGGGCTACGGTACAACCCCCTAAATTTAACACAGAGGTCTACGTGGGACTATAAATTTTGGGGCTACGATACAACCCCCTAAATTTAATATTACGTGACGCTATATCGTCCCATTATACTACTTGCAATATATAAGTGGGAGAAAAATTTCATCGGCACAGTGGTAATAGTATATTAGGAACTACTTTATGTTCCATTTAGGCAATATATCTGCTCTAAAGTTATTCAAATCTGTGTTTCAATATTTAGACCTATTTCACTTTCCTTTTCATCTTCTCTCTCTCTCTCTCTCTCTCTCTCTCTCTCTCTCTCTCTCTCAAGATGAACAGGTCTTAAAATGTATCGAGATTGTTTACATATATCTCCAGTGACTACGATGCTGGCAGAGGTGATCTATATACACATATTGTATCTCCAGTGACTACGATACTGGTCTAACAGAGGTGATCTATATACACATAGTGTATCTCCAGTGACTACGATGCTGGTCTCACAAAAGTGATCTATATACACATATCTTCAATAAGTCGTTCAATTAAGAGCAAAAGAATGCCTAAAAGTAAAATAAAAAGTGGGCTAAAGTATTAACTTTGTTTAATTAGTTTTCCACATGAATCCTGCAAATGATCAGTGACCGAACTTACATAAACTGTTGTTATTAAATATTCTGTTATCAGACTGTGTCTTTGCACACTCAACGACAAACATACACATTTTTGTAGGAAAACCTCCCGGTTAGATATAGTAATAGAACTGTTTAAGTAGTGATTCTATCTCTCAGCACAATCATAATCACGTTCGAAAATGATGGAGAAATTTGGCGTTGATGAATGTTGATTTGCAAATCGAAATTAAGTGACAATCGAAATTTGGGTGGTTCGTCTGTTGCTGAAATAGATCGCAAGGTTGCCACGTCCAAACATTCAGTCTGAATGCAGAAATGAACAAAATAAATAATCAAAACCTATACAAATGATCAAACAATCATTAAAATCTTTTGTTTAAAGATGTTACGCTCTGAATTGAGTCTGATGTGACCACTTTGTGATATTTCTACAGTATCCCTACCGCAGCTATGTTACCTTTTCAATCCGCGCAAGAAATGTGTTTTATAAAATAAAATTAGTTTCGTTTTCGTTTGAAAACAGTCAGTAATTTGACAAAATATAGCATTTTTTTTAATAGGATTAGTTTGTAAAGGTCGCTGTCCTGAAATTTGTGGAAATTTCGGAATTACTTTTGATAGATGTAGTAATGCAGCCCTTATTCGCATTGACACAAAAAAGAGAAAAAATCTATGAACATTGACGATTTTTGCCTTAATTTATATATATAACAAACATAAAGTCTACGTTTATTCAATAGAAATAAGAAAACATGTCACTCTTAAAGTGGAAGCAGTTTATACTGTCAATTGTGGCTTCGCCATTCGTGACAGTACAATGTTTCACACTTCACTCGTGAAATACTCCTTATATCCACTCAAAAACGTACATATCTTCTTAGTATTTTAATTTTTGATTCCTCTGATACATTGAACATATTTTTTTCAAATTGTATTTTGAAAAATATATACAGCATAATTCTAATATTTGAATCTAATTATTTGAATGCTATAGCCTACACGCCATTCCAGTGAAACAAAATGAGTTTGACCTCGAGACTAGTTTCAATGTCACATAGGTATCATTTTGCAAACAAAATTGTAATGCATTCAATCACGTACAGTTTGTTGAAAACGTTGCAATTTCCTTATGTGAATGTGTCAATAATAGTCATTGAATAATTTGGAGGAAAAAAACCTGATTAAGGAAGCTGTAGTACATAGGTATTGTGGGAAAGAATACGTATGTGTCTGCATTCCTTACCTTTTGATGTCTATACTCGAGTATGAGGTGAGTCCAACAACAAATACCATAGACCCTAATTGGCCGTCGCATATTGCACCGGCAGGTCAAAGTATATGCTGTTTGTTCTATCGATCACTCCTAACACACTGTAAGAAACCAGATCTGCCGGCGCGTATTTGAACTCCCACTTTTCACCAAATTGTGTTCACGTACCACTCTCACTCTAATATTCAAACAGGTCGAACATTCTTTTATCTCAGTGAAATACCAATTTTCTACCACATCAGTTTTCTCCCAATATACAGGTTTTATGCCATTGGTTTCTATATGTAATTTTAATAAAAAGTGATAAGTAGTACACATTAGCTGTGTTCTCTACAGATATGGTATATAGAAATTTATGTACATTTTCACTAGGTTAGACAACTCTCGTAACCTCGTTCTTCAGTTATACTTAGAAAGCTGCATTGAACTGGATTTCAGAAATTAATTTCTTTTAAAAACGAAATCGAAATTATGTTTATATTTTCGAAAGTTGTTGCTACAGGGTTTCCTGTTCTTGCTGTCAACCAAACTTTTCTCCCCCTCCCACCATCTCTCTGATTTAGTAGGCATTCACGTTATCTTATAAGAACTTAATATAAGTATTTATGTTATAAGAACTTAATATAGGTCCAACAGTAGCAGCACAGGGAGCTGTGGTAGCTCAGTTGGTAGAGAATCGGACTAATAATTCAATGGTCGCGTGTTCGATAGCCGCACAGGCTGGTCCAGGTTGGTTGCTTCTGTATGTGTTTCGGAAAGTCACTTAGCTTTTGTTTCCCTGGGATAATATAGCCAGTAACGTGTTAAAAGTGTCATTAAAATCAACAGTAAACAGTAACAACACACACCAGCTTGGGTAGGAAGCATCCATGTCTTTGGGAAAGAATCTTACCTCCAATCTTCTCGGTATAAAATTGCCAATAAGGCATAGAAACAACCATTAGGAAAACCAACCAACCGATAAATTTCGTCTCTTGCGCATGGTTTTCAAATGAGAACGTCTCTCTATGAAAGCATGAGGCCGATTAATAATCTGAGCTGTATTGTCACATGATAAATTATTAGCTTTTCCAACATCTGCTTTTAATTTTGTTGCAATTTTGCCTTGATTCGTAATTCCTGTATTAAATTCTGTGTCTTAGAAGAAACTTAATGGCCAAAAACGTTGCTTGAAATGAAATGAATCTGAATATTTTGCTTCGACGCACACAGCTGCAAATGCGTTAGTTGATAAATGTAACGATATTTCCCTGAATCAGATTTTAGCCGTGTGACCACCTTCTTTTATATTTCTATATGAACTGTGCTGAAATTTTTATCTAAACTAGAATTCATGAGCGAAATGAGGACAATAACACTGATGCTGTATACGAAAATAAAACCAAAATGAAAGTAAAAGAACGGATGCAATTAATAAAAATTACATTATAAGAGTCTAATGTCCGTATTTCAGCTGTCATCGGGGTATAAACTGTCATTTGCCGAATAACAAAGCTTAATACCCCCGCCCCACATCGGGCGTTACTTGCTGTGTGATTCGGCTACTGACAGTTTATAACACAATAAACGAAGAAAAAAATCCAATAAACTCTTACCGAATATCATCATAGACGAGATAGTGAGGAAAAAGTTAAAGTACTCTAGGGAAACACCCTACCACAGATGGATAATGCTTCCTTTTGAAAGTAAAGCAATTAGACATGGAACCCTTATGTGCTTTAAAAGTGTAACCGGATGTCATCATGTCATGGTGTCAAAATTATATGTATGTATGTATTGTTTTAGTTCAAAAACGAGGATATGAACTACTGTACCAGTCCATTCAGTTTGATCATTACAAAACACCATTTTGTTTGACAGGGACGCCGTCAGGGAATATGGATAAATTGCTCTTCTGTGAAGTTTGTTACAAGATTCCATATTACTCTTCATAAAGTATTTATTGTTCATAATTATCATACTTCACACATAAACATTTTAGCATCTTACTCCACACTTAAACATTTCAGCATCTTACTTCACACTTAAACATTTCAGCATCTTACTTCACACTTAAATATTTCATCATTTTACTTCACACTCAAAACATTTCAGCATCTTACTTCACACAAAAACATTTCAGCATCTTACCTTACACTTAAACATTTCAGCATCTTACTTCACACTTAAAGATTTCAGCATCTTTCTTCACGCTTTAATATTTCATTTTACTTCACACTTTAACATTTCAGCATCTTACTTCACACATAAACATTAAAGCATCTAACTTCACACATAAACATTTCACCATTTTACTTCACACTTAAACATTTCAGCATCTTACTTCACACTTAAATATTTCAGCATCATCTTACTTCACACTTAAAGATTTCAGCATCTTTCTTCACACTTTAATATTTCATTTTACTTCACACTTTAACATTTCAGCATCTTACTTCACACATAAACATTAAAGCATCTAACTTCACACATAAACATTTCACCATCTTACTTTACACTTAAACATTTCAGCATCCAAACTCATAGTACTCTAAATGTGGACGATCAGGAATTAGCTTTCATTTTTAAAAGAAAACTAAAGAATTTATTGTAGTAGGGAAGAAATTTGCATAATTTGCATTTGTCCCTCATAATTTTGCCTTTTAGAAAACTTCGAAAATTATTTCTCAGTTATGTCAACTTATCCCGCGACGCGCCTCTTTCATAATATGGGCCGTAATGTTTCAAACGATTATCAGTCAGGAAAAATCAATAACACTTCGATCAATGTAACGACTAATTGTATAAAAATATCTAATAAATTAATCAGCTTCTGAATACTGACTACGTTAAGTCAGGTTTATTGTGCCCTTTATGTAATCGATTAATTTTCCAGATAATAGCCTTTATAGATTAAAAGATGGTACTGTACCATTATCGTCATTCGTTTTTCAACATTAGGCCAAATAAAATGTGTTCGGTTCTGGTTACTCTGCTGACCTTTTTGTAAAATCCAATCCAACATTATTTTTGGAAACAAAATAATTAACAAAGAATGTAACTACGATCAAAGTTTAAATCAGGGTGCAAAAGACGTTTTTCTTTTTCTTGTTTATGAATCGTATAAATCCCTGCAGATAAAAAAAAAGAACATTTGCACCGACCTACATTAGCTAATTTGTTTTCACTGTAAACAGAAACACACAAATCTTTTTATTAGGCCTTCATATCTAGAGAAATTCATCATACTTAAGCCAACCGGATCAAACATTTCAAGATAGTATTAAAGGATATGCATGGCTTAATGGCAAATAGAGCTTTCTTTAAGATTAATAATAAATTTAATTTGGAAAATAGTTACTGGAGTTTTTTTCCTTACTATTTTTCATTTAGATGACTTTAAATACACCTGTCTGAATGAAATTCTATGTATTATTTCTTTTCGAGACTTCTTGTAACAAACCTCAGTCTGGATTACTTCTACATGATCTTTTGTTCGAAAACAAATTTTCCTTTCGAAAACCAAACAAACTATTTATCGAGGCAAACAATTTGTATCAGAGGGTGTGTGTGTGATTTGCATTCCGTTTTTATAAGTCTTTGGTATTACTCGGCCGGGGTTCTAACCCGCGACCTCCCGCATCCGAGGCTGACGCTCTAACCACTAGACCAACGGAGCGGTCTTGTATTAGAGGAACGGCTTTTAGTTTTGGTACGTCGAGACCAATCTTGAGCGATGGACCTGTAGAACAAGTTTAACCGAACAAGTCGAATATGTTCCTCTGCATTATATTCCACCACACCGGTGGCCTAGTGGTCAGAGCGTCCGTGGGAGGTCGCGAGTTCGAACCCCGGCAGAATCATACCAAAGACTTATAAAAAAAGGTACTAACAGCTGCCTCGCTAGGCACTCAGCATTAAGAGGTTAGTGTTAGGACTGGCCGGCCTGTTGTCAGGATAATGTGACTGGGTGGGACATGATGCTACATGTCTGCAGCATGATGCCCCAGTGCTAGACATCATTAGGAACTGACACACTGCATACGTCGTAGCGATATGACTGAATAATTGTTAAAGCTACGTTAAAAATCCAAATCAAACACACACATTCACGCACACACACATTATATTCCTTGTCATTTCGTGTATTTTCTTTCTTTCTTTGTGCTTATTTTCTATTTGTAACCAAATTATTAACTTAATTTTGTTCTGTTTGTTTCAAATTCTGACAGTTTTCATAACCAATCAATCTGTCATAATTATGAGATATAGCATCTCGAGTAATAGGGCCTTCATACAATATTCTCCTTTCTAAACGTAGATTCATCGTCGTCTGTTTTGAGGGGTAAATGTATATGTTTGCATTTGGCATCTTCCACCCGTATATTATTTGCTAGACGTGCTTAACTGTTACCCTTTAGAGTATTTGGAATGACTTAGATGAAGCATTACCCCATCCCATCAGTGTGTGTGTGTGTGTGTGTGTGTGTGTGTGTGTGTGTGTGAGAGAGAGAGAGAGAGAGAGAGAGAGAGAGAGAGAGAGAGAGAGGCGATGGCAGGAAAAGTTCATGCTTAATAAAGAGCATATTCATTATTAGATTTTCTTTATTGAAGTAACGGTCTTTCTCAGATTCGCACAATAAAGGTTGACCATAATAGTACAATGGTGTACCTAGCACGCACAAGGCAGACAGGACAGTGTGCCCACAAGATGGACTTCTGTGTTAGCTTTAGCACAGGAGTCAGACGTTTTTTCAAGAAAGTTCGATGAAATCTCTGACAACACGAAATCACCTTATCGGTACCATAAATTAACACTGAGTGCAAGCATGACCGCAACTATCCGCTCGATTCGACTTCTGTCACGCGTCTTTTATCACTTCAGAATCGCAAGAAGATTTAAATAGTTGTACATATCCATTCAAAGGACAGTAACGTACCATCCATAACTCTCGGACGACCATCGCATGAATCTAATACGGCGAATTAACCTTTATTTTCACCATCACGGCCACAAAGTCTTTTTACGGGACTCCATCGCTTGACAAACGAATGGTAAAGTATGAAATCCGTATTATCATTGGTGACCTAAATTGTGATATGCAGGGCCTTTCCAAATCCCGTTCCCTGTATGATATATGTGATATTGTTTTTATCTTGCATGCTTGATTAGACAAACCACGTGTTTTAAGAATGGATATTATCTATCCTTATTGATCTCATTCTTATAAATAAATAAAGCCAATGCATTAGTACCTAAATGAGACTACTGGTATTAGTGATTTTCATAACATGGTCTTTAAACAATTAAAAGACACTGATCATTCTGCAACCAGGAGAGAAAAAACATCGTATAGAAGTTTCAAAGATTTTGATGTGATTTACAAAGCGCTCTGTTACTGCCCTATATTCCAGTATTGACTCAGAATCTGTTAACTCTGACGATTTTCATTTTTAAATGTTCCGTTAAATGTTATAGACAAACATGCTCCGATAAAACATACATACACACGTAAAAAACATTACCTTACATGAACAGAAAACTAAAGAAAGCTAAATATAAGTGCATGTGTTACAAAATACACTCAGCACAGATCATGCAAAGCCTGAGAAAAATATAGGAAACTGAGAAAGTTGGTAAAAAAATTAAAAAGTATGTATCTGAAAGCAAACTTCTTAGATTTGCAGGAGGAAATAAATCTTGGAACCTCTGGTCAACTGTTAACCCATTGTTTTCTAATGATTGTTTGGATGGTCAAGATAACATCATTCTTGCTGAGGGCACAAAAATTGTAAACAATGACAGACAAATATGTGAACTCTTTAAGAATTTTTATGTAAATGTGGCACCAGATATTGGTAAGGATGTTCCATTTGACCCTTGAAGCCATCAGAGTATCAAGGCTATTAAGGACATTAGTAAAATTAACACAAGTTTTGAATTTCAGCAAGATAACCATGAAGAAGTGTATAAAATAAAAGAAACATAATGTTTTTCAGGAAAGCTACTTGAGGGGATAAACTGTTCCTGTTAAACTGTTAAAAGCTGGGGCAACACTCCATGTGGGCTATATTACAGATCTAATCAACAAAATTATACAATCTAATATTTTTTCCTGACCGTATGAAGGAAGCTCAAGTAGTTTCAAGTTTCTAAAAGAACAATCCTCTTGATAAAAGTAAATACAGACTTGTCATCATCCTATCTATCATATCCAAACTGCTTGAGAAATCAATATTTAGCATCATTTCTTGAGAACATTTTCAACAAACGTTTGGGTACTTTTCATAAAGGTCATGGTGCCAGACTACTCTGTTGCGTCTGCTTGAAGACTGGAAGAAGGCTCGTGATGTAAAGAAATATGTAGCTGCAGTTGGCCTTTGACTGTCTCCATCATTATATTCTTATTTATACGTTAAGTGCTTATGGTAGGTCAGATGACTCAGTAGAACTCTTACTGAGTTATCTGTCCAATCGAAAGCAACAAATTAAGTTGCAGGCAATTTTGATTGGTTGGACTGAGATTTAAGGGGCTCCTCATGGGTCGATCTTTGGACCATTACGATTTATTGTATTTATCAAGGATATATTTTATTTTATTACATACGGCTCTTTATATGATTATGCCGTCGATAACACTTTGCCTTTTTCCTCAGCGGATTTTGACACTCTGATTGACACACTTGCAGCCGAGTCCAACATTCTGATTGACTGGTTAAGTGCTAAAACTTGCAAGCCAACCCTAAAAATGTTTCAAGGACTTGCTGTGGGTAAAAAGACATTCAGTATCAAGCCTGTACTAAACATAAGCAGTGCTGTCGTAAACTGTGAAGGCATTGTTAAACTGCAAGGAACTGACATTGACTATTATCAACTGCAATTCGATTCACATGTAAAAAAAGTCTCTGTAGGATATTTTCAAGGCAAATATATGTCTTGAAACATATTGGTCAGAAGCTAGCTAGACTTAGCAAACTGACAATCTTACATACACGAATCCTCTCCAATGTCCATCTCTGTCCCTTAGCATAGCATTTCTGCAGTGACAAGAATACTCTAAAAGAATACAAGAGTTTTGTGTATGATGACATCAGAAGCAGTTACCCATAAACTCTTACTTATGGCAAACATGCCAACCCTAAAGGTGCGCAGACTTCGGATTATGGTTCTCAGGAGTTTCGAAATTCTGAATAAGCATACTCCCAAATATTCGGATAATTTAATATGTTTTAAACTTAATAAATATAATTTTAGACATCAAAATATTTTAGATGTCCCAAGAATTAAAACCTCATCATTTAGGCAAATAATGTTTTCGATATGCAGCTTCCATTTTATGGAATGAGCAACCAAATCACATTAGAAGCAATTGAGTTTTAATTCATTTACTTCTTTAATTCTGTCCTGGAATGGTAAAGACTGTTAATGTAATATCTGTAAATAATACTCATCCACCCCCCACCACCATGATGACAGCTAAATGTTTGTGTTGCAACTTACTCCCACCTGATTCTCGAATATAATTAGAACTATAATAACATAATTACAAAGACTGTGCGGTCGTGAAGGGCTTACATCTATAAAGCACAAGAAGAACACAACTCATTTGAAATATATTTAATGACGAAGAAGAAGAATATTTATTTCAGTAACTCAAACGGACTGTGTTGATATATTCCAAGAGTCCAAACAGGCTGTGTGGATACATTCCAATAGCTCAAACGTAGTGTGGATACTTTACAATAGCCCAAACGGACTTTGTTGATACGTTTTCAATTAACTGAATTTAATGGCAGATAGTTCAATAATCAAAAAGGTACCATCATCTATAATGTACAATATACAAGGAAAACATATTATGAAACTAAATGACATATGCATCCAGATGCCTATCAATGCAAATAAATTAGCTGGCTAATTCATAAAATATCTCCGTAGGGAGAAATATATGTCCAAATTATTAAAGATATTTGATGGAATGTTATTGAAATCTGTGAACTTCAATCAAATATTCAATTCCATTCGCCTTGAAAGTAGGATTATGCATAAACGATTATATTTCCTGATTCCGCGTAGTCACTGGAATCTTGCATACATGTGTAATCACAAGAAATATTGCATAAAATGTGTAAGAAATCAGAATGAATGCTGATGTAAGACAAGCAAAAATGTGAAAGCATATTAAAGACAAGAATGACTGCTGATGTGAAGTGGTCGATGTATTTAACATTAGTTGACTCTAAAGAGAATCCATGAGCCAGACAACAAAGGCATGACTAACATTTCCGGTAATGATTCAGCAAAATATCAACTTCTCACATGAACACGAGTGAGTATTTGTTTGTGTTTAGTACAAGACCTAATTATGCATCAAGCAATATATAATTAGAATCAAATGAAATGTTCGTATTGAATATAAGGACATATAATAGCACACAAAAGTTTCCTTTATCAAATACGACAAGTGCAATTATGAAACTAAATGTAAAAGGTGAAGTTGAATATATTGCCTTCATGAGATTTTTTGACAATTGTTTTAAACTGAGTCTCCGTGTTTTTTTCTACTTCCGTGCTCTAACATTTATGCAGTCTTGAGCCCTCCTGGGCGTTTGAGTCAACGAAAGTATTGCTTAGTATGCTAGTGACGACATCCTCCGTATGCTTATCTACATTATGATAATGTCATCGCACTAAAGGATGAAAATCACATTTGTTTCTTTGAGGAAAGGACAGGCACAGTTGATTATTTATTATCTTTTTGGCGGCTAATGAAGAAACCACAAGGAAGGTTGTCTAAATACCTGTAAATCGGTCGGGAATCTAGAAAGAAGGAATGGGTCAGATGCCACTATTATCAAGATGGACACACTTGTACACCAAGGAAAACCGTAGACGTTGCAGATACAGAGACTAACGATCGGATTTAGACAAGAGTACATTTTTCAGTGCGAAAACGAATAAAGTAAAATAAAATATTTTTATAATGAACGAACAAGACCTTTTATACTCAGACCTCTTTAGAAAAAAGTCAAAATCCGTCTCAGTTTGAGCCCGCTGAATATGCTCGAATTACGACCCGAGAGTTTAGTACGTTCCCAAAACGAGGCTAAATACTGGTCAAAGATGAGTTTTGCTTTAAACGTTATAATCAATTTTGTCTCTGAAAAGTAAATCACTTGTGATCAGGACATTGTGGTTTTTGCAGTACCTTTGACCCAGTGTGCCGCAGGTGTGCATGGATTTCACTCAGATTCTTTCTTTTGTCAATTATGTCACTTAAAATACATTAATAACCAATTTTCACAAACTTGGAATGGTAAGTTAGCCCTTGAAAGAGTATTGTCATAGATTGTTGGAAGTTTTGTTTCTATTCACGAACGATATTATAAAAGTTTCAAAATTATAGCTGCAATGGTTCTATTTTGCAACAGCAATTTCTCTGATTTAAGGTTTTTATGTAATTTATAATATTCCAGACTCAAAGATAAACTCTTTTTTCGCATTTGGTGTTGATTAGGGCTGCTTTATATGCTGTGACAAAACAGTCCGTATGTATGGCTGCTCGAAAAGACAACAAATTGCAAGTTATTGTGAAAAGCAGGTAAAACGAGTCATAACTTCTATAAAGGAATACAGAAGAGACACAAAGGAAACAAAAATAAAATACAGCTTAATTTGCATAATATGTGGCCTTGAGTTTGATTCTCGGCTTCCTGATATGAAACGTGCATAAGCACGCATCAAAGTATAATGTCTTTCCGTTTCTTTCCCATCTTAAAGACTGTCAAAGCCACACTAACATCTGAGCCATGAAGAGTAATTAAATAAATGTATTAGAGCTTGTTGTACAATTATCGTTAATACTGCTATTATTACTAGTACTGAAATAATAATAATAATAATAATAATAATAATAATAATAATAATAATAATTCATAAAGCTTGACTATCTTCTTGTTTAAAAGAAAAAAAATATTTCATAAAGAAGACTTGTCAAAATATTGTGTCAGCGGGGTAGTATTTAAGTTACTTAACTTTATTCAAATTACTACTGATATCTGAAGATAACGATTGGATTGAATAAAACTTACAATGATTTAAAAATAAATAATAAAAATATATTCTAGCTGCAATGAAAATCGCGAAATACGACATTTCAGTAAAACAAAGGTGCTGCCTAATATGTAGTTTTATGCTATCCACAAGCACAATGTATAATAAAGATTGCTTAGAGTTCATTCATCCATTACTGTCTGCATATTCATGTGGTAAATTATATATATATATATA